>CATIXQ010000011.1:5313719-5483188 GCA_949711755.1 Leptidea juvernica
AGAAAACTTAAATCATTTGTATAACCTACCTAGTACCTATCCAATTCGAATCAATGTGTAACGAGATAATAAATTAGTTTTTACAATTTAGTGATATATAAATAATCAAGAAGCGGCAGTGTAAGTCTGTCTTCTCAATAAATTATTCATAATGATCTAACCGACCTTGAACTAATTTGTGTTCTATAAGATTCATTATTAAGAATGAATCAATTTGAACTTCCGTCATCCCGGTAATTTTGGATTATTATTAGCAATTGGGCGCTATATCGAGTGCCGCCTCTTTCTGAATTGTTGTCATGGATGTTTTATATGTATTTATGTATGTTTAAGTAAGTATATATATGTACTACCTGACCCAGCAAACGTATTGCAGATATTAAAATCGCGATACAAAAGTAACTGTTGATCGTAGATGGGTGAAAATTTGAAGTTGTATGTATTTTTTAATGCTCATAATCAAAACTAAATTAAACTCATAATCAAACAAATTAAAAAAAAATACAAAACAATAAATATAAAAAATTCGTGTGGACCACCCTTAACATTTAGGGGGATGAAAAATAGATGTTGTCCGATTCTCAGATCTACCCAATATGCACTCAAAATTTCATGAGAATCGGTCAAGCCAATTTGGAGGATTTCAATGTTTAACACCATGGCACGAGAATTTTATATATTAGATTGAGAGACAGAACGAAGCTGCAGAACAAAATTTAAAAAAGTAAGCAGAATTATTAAAAAGGAAAATGGCGATGGACGTGCCGCTCAGGATTCTTGACAAAACCCTACAATTCTGAATGGCACTACAACTGCGCTCGTCACCTTGAGACATAAGTTGTCAAGTCTTTATTTGCCCAGTAATTTCACTAGCTACGGCGTCCTTCAGACCGAAACACAGTCATGCTCACACATTACTGCTTCACGATTCAGAAATTATGTTATTATTATAGTGCAATATTAAATATTGTTGAACAAAAAATTTCAAAAAATATTGACCAGTTACTTTTGAAAAATAAAACTAATGCTATGGCAACAATAAAAAACAACAAAAGATTAAATAAAAGTACAAATTATATAGCGAACATCCACAGGCTCTTTAATTATGTTTATTGTACGATATTACATTGTAATCCATATTTTTATATAAAAAGCCCGTTGAGTTTCTTGCGCCCGTTCTTTTCTGGTCCGAGGCACTCTACTTTGAATGGATGGTAGTTTTGGACGTGTCAAAAACTTTCAATAAGTGATTTTGAATCTTATTTTGACTAAAAATATTTGAATTTGGTACTTTTTTATGGTTAAAGTAATCAGGGTGAATCCCTACACTTTACAATGCACTGCTAGTCAGGATTCTTGATTGAAAGTCCTGTGGGAATTATTGCGCTCGTTACTTCGAGACTTAATATCAACTGAGCTGTCTGTCAGTCTGTCCTTAAAGACACCAGTTCCAGGCTACCAAAACTCTCTAGGAAAAAAGCGATTCACTCGATTGTATGAAACATGCAGTTATTGATAGATTGACAGATGACGGCTATAATCGTGGAAAAAAACGGAGATAGCCGAACTTCACTACGTTTTAAGCAACTGTTCGCTTTCAAACTTAGCCGGATTATACTTCGTGGCCAATCGCGATACTGATAATTACTACTTTATCAAACTTATGTCAGATGACTGCACGTTTCATACTAAAGTAAATTTCTAATTTTTACTTAGGCAGTCCCACCTCTTATAACGAAGTATTTACATCCTCTTTGTCCAGTTCATTCAACTCGAGTCTTGAGATAGACTGTACCTACTAAAATTATCAACAAAGACACCACAACAAAAGAAATACAAACAATTTGTAATATTTTTAAAGTGATAACACTTACTTCTAAGATTAATATGCAAATAAAATTTGAAAACAAAATTTTATGAACGACGCGGGACTCGAACGCGAGACGAGAACGAGAGGTCGTGGGTTCGAATCCCGCATCGGTCATAAAATTTTATTTTCAAATTTTATTTGTAAAAATAAATACACTATAAACGGTAGGCATGTAAGCACATTTCGCGTTCTCTAAGAAATAAAACCATGAGATAAAAACGTACTTTAATACAAATAAAAGCACAATAGACTAGAAGTATCGATTACAACATCTGTAAAGTAGTTACTTTCAGTTACCTAGTTGGTAACTTGAATTTTAAAATATTTTACGGTTTCAAAATATAAATATAAAATAAAATTCGCCTGAAGTCCTTCCTGTTTCATAGTAGCCCCGCTGTGTCTTATTACTGTGAAACACGATCTGTGAACAAAAAGCAAGAAAAATTATAATGAGTCTTATCTTGGTTTTTTGAGAAGGGCGGTGATGGCCAAGTCGGAAACTACGAGTATTAGAGAAAAGTCGTGAAATGAGTCATGTCCTCGATTTATAAGAAAACAATAACTGCATATTAAGTTTTTTTTAAATTCTTGAACTTTTGAAAGAAATCGACCTGAATGATTTTCAATGGACTGTTGCTGATAGGGATCAAACTTTGGATAGATATGTATTACTAAAAATAGAAAATTTTTAGAAATTGCCTTTCATATCTCACCTAATTATAAATTCCTCAAAATGGTTTCCATTGACTACATGCATAATACGTCTCTCTAATGATCTTACTGCATTTGATACCATTACAGGATTTATCCTCGATAGGATATCAACAACAAAAAAAATTTGGTTTTTAAGAAAATTTTTGAATTGGAAGTGAGTTTTCTTCCGTGTAAAAATAATTAAACAAATAAATTGGTATTTTCTTTCATTATTAGTAATACATTTCTTGGCAAAGTTTGATCCTTATCAGCAACAATGGTCATTGGTTCAATAATACAGGTTGTCATTTTTTTTGAAAAATCATTCAGGTCGATTTCTTTCAAAAGTCCAAGAAATTTAAGAAAAAACTAAATGGCATGACTCATTTCACGACTTTTCTCTAAGACTCGTAGTTTCCGAATTGGTCCTCACCGCCCTTCTCAAAAAACTATCCTGTACATATGTCGCAGGAATATGATAAAAACAGAGATTTGGTCAATTCTCTGAAGGCCGTTCCAAATATACTATCTACAGATAGAGATAAATTACTACCTTCTTCTGTCAGTAATTAGCTGTCAATAATCTGAAGCTGTCCCAATATACCCGAAGTCATTCTTATCGCCTTATGGACGCGTGAATAGCAATTTCCATACAAACTTCTATCGCTGGTAAGCTATACGTCGTCCTCAGAATACAGAACAAACTGGATTCTGAGACGTCGTCCCATTGCCAGACAGCGTGGATGGATAAGGTTACCGTCGACAAGTTTATTGGGACAGAAAAGTCAACGATAGTTACGATTTTTATCTCAAGTAAGCGATAGACTGAATATCGGGAACGGCCGTAAGTGATTGGATTAAATCCGAAGGATGTTAATATAACAACAGAATTTTATCATTTCTCTAAACAAATCTAGTGGTTTAATCAAATACCAGAATTGGTTCCGTGAAATGAGAAAAAATCTTTTCTCAAAATTTAGGTATGACAATTTTCAATGTGTGCAGTCATTCATTCAGTCACGAAGTATAATCCGGCTAAGTTTGAAAGCGAAAAGTTTCTCTCTTCAAAATCTCCTTTTTTCACAAGATTATAGCCGTAATATTGTCATAACTGTCAATGAAGGCACGTTTTATGCAATCCAGTGAATCGCTTTTTTCTTAGAGAGTTTCGCTAGCCTGAAACTAGAGTCTTTAAAGAAATACTGACAGACAACTCAGTTGATATTATAGTAGTAGATATATAGAGAGTGCATTGTAATGTGCTAGGATTCGCCCTGATTACTTTTATCATAAAAAAGTATCGAATGTTGATATTTAAGCGCTTAAATTATCACTATTATTAAATTAGTTTTTTTACTATCCTTCTTGTGCTGCAAAAGAGCAGTGACACTGGCTGTCAGGCCTAATTACCGCAAGCAATCGTTTATTTAAAAAAATATCCGTCACGCAACGCAAATGCTACTATTATAATACTAATATTATAAAGCTGCAGTGTTTGTTTGTTTGTTTGAACGCGCTAATCTCTGGTACTACTGGTCCGATTTGAATGATTCTTTCAGTGTTGGGTAGTCCATTTATCGAGGAAGTGTGTGTATGTTTAATTTTTTTCAAAATTAGGGATCCGTAATAAAATTGCTATTTTGTAACACAAGGTGTAAAATCGAAAACCTTTTTTTGCGTGCGCTGCAAAAACTATTGACAATAGAACAAAATGATGTACAGGCTATAATATAGGCAATATTTTATTACTTATAAAACACTTACTTGCAAAACAACGTTTGCCGGGTCAGCTAGTATAATATGAAGTACAAAGACAAGAAAATACAGAACGTGATTTAAGCAATATCTGATGGATTTCTGGAGCTTGTTTCGAATAAAAACTATTTTATGTTTTCTACTTATATAAGCTATCAACTTTCCTAAATTAATTTTAACATAAAGGGATGGAAGAATTTTGATAATTTAAATAATACCTGAATATAACAAAAGCCATGCAAATAACAAAAAAAATGTTTAGATACTTTACAATAAAAATTAAAAATATAGTGTTGTAGTCTTTTACGATGTTACAGAACCGAATATAAACTAAGAATTAAATGACCTTTCTTATTTGCGCTACGAGAATTTCAAAATATTGAAATATTTAATAGAAGTTTTTTTTTTCGTATTCATTTTCGCAAACCCATTCATTTGAAACGCATACCAGCTGAGTTCATTAAAATATCTGTGCTGCAGCCTTTTGAGACGTTCCATCTTAAGGTGTCTGAGTAGCCATGTAGTGGTGATACAAAAAAACAGGCTTTCAAAACAATATTTAGTCTCGGAACTGTTGACTGATGAAGAGTAAGATTTAGAAAGGTGTACGAGCTTTTGTGAAGGTACGGCCATGTCGTGTCATCCCGAAAATACCACACAATCACAGCTTAGTTGTACGTGGAAGAAAGATCCTGAAAAACCGCTTGTCTCGTCGTTAACATAATGAGATCAATTAAAACAAGTATTTTGATTGACCTGGATAGTTTAATCTCGATACTTCGACAGTAGGTACAAATATATAACAGAGAGAGTAACATCATTTAACATTACAATAATTGGATGTAGTTCCCGAAAAACGTTCCAAGACACAAACATCACACGTTAAGGAATTCGTGTTTAAAGTTTAATAGATATTAGTGTATTCCATTATTCACACGAGGGTTGGGCTACTAAGTCATGATTTTTTGTTAGTCCGTTAATATGAATCACGTGACCAGTTTTGTATTCTTAACTCAATTTCGACATGATTGTGGTTTGGAACGTTTTTCTGAAATTACGTCCAATTATGATTACCACAGACCATAGAGTATCTAAGTTTAAGTGACTTTGACAGGCGTTAACACCGCTTTAGGTTGACCATTTAGTTGCAAGATTGGATCCGAAGTAAGTTAAATTCAAGTTTGTACAAATATACCAACCGTAGTAGACTGGACAATATGTAAATGTGTGAGCATTATCTCCCGTTGCTCCGCACAGAGGACAGGTATACGCGCGTAGAACTGGACACCGCACTCTGTTCCTGCTGTCTTTGAGCACGTGGTTCATGTACCAAATTTTAGGACGACCATTCTTCTTACAGAAGCCGCATTGCTGAAAATATATAATTTTTACAGCCATTTCGGCAGTTAGGCAGGTTCAATTTCGTGAAATAGTTCTCGTCGAATCCTACTCGGATGGGCAGCGTTGGAGAGGCTCCATAAAATCGTCCCGAATACCACTGACTTACGGTACGCAGACGTGATCGCTAACAATGGGCCTGAAGAGAAAGCTCATAGACGCTCAGAGGGCAATGGATAGGAGTTTCCCCGCGAGATCGAATCAGAAATGAGGAGATCCGTAGAAGAACCAAAATCACCAACATAGCCCAAATAATTGATGTAACTGAACTGGCAGTGGGCAGAGAATATAGTTCGAAGGACAGATAGCGGGTGTGGCAGAAGTCCTCGAATGGCGACCACGTACCGGAAGACGCAGTGTTGGTAGGCTCCCCACAAGATGGACCGATGATCTGGTCAAGATCGTCGGAATATGTTGGATGAGGGCAGCGCAGGACCGATCGTTGTAGACGTAGATCTTTAGAAAACCAGCAGTGAAAGTCTTCCGGCTGATGATGACAGCCCTATATTAAGAAATAGAATGTAAATGTAGCTGATACTATGCCAAGGTCAGTATTCCATGTTCAAGTGTAGTGTCTGTCTCTTGCATGTACATACAGTTAAAACAATACGAGTGATCGTCTATTACGTAATGAGAATCTGTGGATCTTCTCGAATACGGAACTAAGGTTATGCTGTCTATATTTTAAAGTTTCCTCTGATCATACTTGATTTAAAAATTCTGATGTTTTTGGTGCGGAGAGTCCATGTCATGGAGTCGTAGAACATCTTTGCTCAGTACGTTTTATTTTAAACAAAATCATTCTACATTAAAATGTAGTAACTCTACATGAAGAAGTTATTTTATTTACAGAAAGAATCTTAAAAGCTAACATAGTCCCGCAAAACTGTTTGGACAGTTTGTCTGCAGGATCAAGTCTCTTGTTATACATTAATGCTTATTAGAACATTGATTTTATACAAGTGTAATTAACTTAATTGATAAAAAATATAATAAAAAAATCTAATTGTAATTTTAAGGCAGTGTTGACAATAAATATTTCTTAAGTTTAGTTTTAAATTTTCTTTTACTGGGTTCTATCACCTTATATTGGGACGCGTGAATTGCAATTTCCATACGAACTTCTATCGCTGGTAAGCTATACGTCCTCCCATTGACAGACAGCGTGTACGGATAAGGTGAGTTACCGTCGATAAGTTTATTTTGACAGAAAAGTCAACGATAGTTACGATTTTTATCTCAAGTAGACCACAACCGGATATAGACTGAATATTGGGAACGGCCGTTAGAGATGACTATCGGCCGTTCCCAATCTACCGGTAGAGATAAATTACTACCTCCTACTGTCTGTAATTAGCTGTCCATAATCTGAAGCTGTCCCAATATACCCGATTACTCATTCTTATCACCTTATATTGGGACGCGTGAATTGCAATTTCCATACAAACTTCTATCGCTGGTAAGCTATACGTCGTCCCATTGAGAGACAGCGTGTACGGATAAGGTGAGTACAGTCTATAAGTTTATTGGGACAGAAGGTTTATCTGAAGTAAGAGATAGACTGAATATTGGGAAAAGCCGTAAATGAAACATAACCAACGATCAAGTGAGTTCCATGCTCTTTCATGACTCAATAAAATAAATGATAATTTGAGAATGTTAAATGTATTACCAACTGCCTCTGTAACTCAGTTCGTTGATGCCGCATTGTATCGACGTACTTCATGAGAAGGTGGAGTTTATCTGGGGTCAGTGATAGTATTGCAGCCTGCTGCATCTTCAACATTAACTCGAAACTGCTTCCAACACCTTCTGAAATTTCTGAAACTGTTATCGAGCTTTGAGTATTTATATACACGCACGCTCAAAATTGTATTATTTAATTAAGTGAAATTGTGTCCAATTTCAAGTAAGAACTAATGTATGACTTAATTAAAAAAATCTTTAAAGTATTCAAATAAAATTTGAAAACAAAATTTTTACGAACGATGCGGGACTCGAACCGACGACCTCCGGCGTTCCGTGCCGGTGCTCTAACCAACTGAACTAACCGTTCGAGTGACGTATCGTCATAAAATCTTGTATGCTTTGTTTAACTCTCAGGTTGTGGCTTCATCTGCAGGATCTACTTTACAGTTGATAGCCTGCTCAACCCCGATATTTGCATATTAGGAAATTGAATTGAGATGTCGCTCTTGTAAATCTAAACAATATGTTATGTTTTTAAAGTGATAACCCTCACTTCAAGGATTAATACACAATAAAATTAGAAAAACAACATATTTTTTTTGAAGTCTTGCTTGAATATCGTCTTCAACAACAATTGTAGCGGTATAAGCACTTATAAATGCAGGAGAAGTATTGCCGATATCTCTCACTCGCTTACACTTGCAGTTCAATAAACATTCTGTACAACTTTATAAATATAATTCCCTAACTTTGTTATAAAACTGTTCTCAAGTTCTGTTAATGTCATGATTTTTGGTGATGATGGTTTCCCTTCCTATCTATTTTATTCCATGGAAATCTTTTTCCAATTCACTCAGGAATAGTCTTTTTGTAATGACCAAAGAAAACAGTTTTACTATAATTCCTCATTTTCAATAATAAAATTTGTATTATTTGTTCTCTTAATATAATTATGTTAATTACGCATTCTGATAATTACCCTTTTTATAACTCATAGCTACTGTTTCGAAACAAGATAAGGAACTGAAGTAGTGACTTAACTCCATTGAGCAGAATACAAAGGTTCACTATCAGACTATGAAAAATACTATTCATTTGCGGGTATGGAGAGTTTGTTGGCGGGTTAGCTTGGAACAATATTTCAATGATCATAATATTATCTTAGTAAGGTTATATATATTTTTTTTAAAGTAAGGGACGAGACGAGCAGGACGTTCAGCTGATGGAAATTGATACGCCCTGACCATAACAATGCAGTGCGCTCAAGATTTTTGAAAAATCCAAAATCTATGAGCGGCACTACAACTGCGCTCCTGTCATGTCAATTCTCATTTGCCCAGTAATTTCACTAGCTACAGCGCCCTTTAGACCGAAACACAGTAATGCTCAAATATTACTTCACGGCAGAAATAGGCGCCGTTGTGGTACCCATAATCTAGCCGGCATCCTGTGCAAAGGGGCCTCCCACTGGTCCTTTCACTTTAGTAACAACGGTATGTGCTTGTAAAATATTTGTAACTACTTACAATTACTTTAGTAGTTAAATAATTTTATTATGTTACTTATTTTAAGATCCATGTAAATTCTTAGTCCTGGAAACAAATATCTTGAATCTTGCTTAAGACTATGACTACGCCATGACAGAAGTGAAAACTTTACAAAGCACCTATATCACTTATCATTAAAAAAAAGGTTTCATCGAATATTCAGTCTTAATAATAATTTATAGCAACATCTCGAGATTTTAAAGTTAAATTCATTACTGTATTCCTTTGATTGTTGCTAAATGTATATAATTTTATTTATCCTAGAAACTGTTATGATGTTTTGAACTGCTAGTCTTCATTTGATTAAAATTATTTTATAAAAATGACATTAAAGTCCCATTTGGGCTTCAATTATAATTTATATTATACGTCAAGTTATATAAAAAGAGGTAGATAATAGAAGGGGAAGGTAAGGGGCACAGTGTTACATGGGGTACACTGTTACAATGCAAGTATCTATGTTTCTGAAATTTATTTTTATAATGTTGGTATACATTTTTCACAACCTCATAAGCAGCCATCTTTGAACAGTTGTAATCGCTTCAGTCTGTACCACGTTTTAGAAAGAACAAACAAAAATCGAATTTATGTGATCAAAATTAGACGAAATGAGATCAAATTTATTAATTAGTTTCTTGGTGTATTATGTAAAAGTAAGTAAATGTGATTTTCCTCTATTCCCTGTATATTTAGCTTCAAATTATCGTTAAGTAGATTTTTGTCAACATATCTGAAAATACTCTATTGAGATTTTTTTCGTTTTGTCTCATCTGGGGCACTGTGTTACATTGTAGCAATGATAACCAACTAACATTGCTTTAGGTTTTGAAAGAAAATGGTAAGAAATGAACTTGAAAAAGTAAACAGAAAGAATATATAGACAAGAAAAGAAATTCATTGCATGAGAGCTGAAAATCTTTGAAAATCACGGATTTTTTTTTAAATATAAAGTTTTAAAAAGATGAAGTCAGCTATTTACGTAAAAGTGGAAAAGTTGACAGTAATTTCTACTTTCCTCTTGAACCAGATATGGCAACAGTATCGTTGGAAGACATATTAAGATTTTTCTTTCCCTTGAAAACGTTTTTATATTACTTTGATGTTGTAACATTGTGCCCCTTACCAGGCTAACAGTGTACCCCAGATACGGGGTTCACAGTTACAATCGACTGATCTGATTAAAGTGCTATTTAAGTAAAGAAGTTCCTAATAAAAGTAAATTTGTTTTTTGTAACAATGTGCCCCACTTTACCCTGCGATCTCGTTACTCGGATATTTTCTGGGTAATTATTTCCAGTGTTCCAAAATGCTGTTAGACCTAATCCCTGCCACCGACTAACAAGACGACTTCAAACCTATCAATATGCGCGTCACACAAATAATAGTATTTTAATAATATAAAGGCATAAGAGATGTATTAAATTATTTCATTCCATTGAGTTTTTGAAGTCGGTGTTCTTAAAAGTAGTTTATTTTTTATTTTTTAGTGTCATTAATCAGGTTAAATTAACTATATATTATATATATAATATTTACTGAAAAATATTTCTTTTATTGCTATGGGTAGGCCTACGAAAGGTTCCGCGTGCCTCAGACAATATAGATACCATATTTCACGATCTTGTGAGACACTGAAATATCGTAAAAAAAGATTGTTAGCTATGAATGACAGGTAGCCGAAGACCCACTTTTCGGAAAATGAGTTAATAATCTTAATATATATAAATCTCGTGTCACAATGTTTGTCCTCAATGGACTCCTAAACTAATGAACGGATTTTAATGGTGATTACTTCATGGAGTGCAGTTTGGTCCAACTTGAGAGATAGGGTAGTTTTTATTTCGATTTGGGACCCATAAATATTTTTATTTTCAATATTTGTTTTGTATGGACATATTTTCTGTGAGAGAATTTAGTGACGCACGGTTTGACAGTTCCGCTGTGAAACAATTTCATTCTAACAACAGGGAGCATTCTTTACGAAATATTTCTTGATGTTTAGAAATTTTATTGGCAAATTCCTATAAAACAGTATTTTTTTATTATCTACAGAACAACGTCTGTCGGGGCAGCTAGTAATAATATATAATCAAACTAAAAGAGAACTCCTTAAAAAGCAGAAAACACAAACTATAATAACTTCATCAACGTTAACAAAAGTATTCATAAAAATTTTATAGGACCAAATGGCAAACATTGTGCGTCAAACTAAAGAAGAATGACGGAAATCGATAATCGATCCATAATAAAAACCAACCGAATTGAGATCCTCCTTCTTTTCGAAGTAGGTTAAAAATATAAAACATCTAATGCCTCAACGTAATAAGCTTAATTGTGATACCACTAAGAACTCAGGCATCAATCAAGCATCCTGAGCGGCACTGCATTGTAACGGGCAGGACGTATCACTTACGCCTTGCTCGTTTCAACACTAATTCTCATATAAAATAGGTAAAATACATAATTGACGGTTTGTATTCTTCTACATAGGAACAACATGACATGATGAAAATGTCACCATAATGGTTACCATGACTCTTGTCTTTGCTTCTGGTATCCTGAGGAGTTGCAGATTCTGGATTACTTTTATTGGTAAAGCGAGCGTCTATTACTGCTGGATCCAGCTTCACAGCGTTCACAGCATCTGTGTTTGTTTAAATATTAATTATTGCGGTGAACACCAATCTTACTATTTTGTTTAATCAAAAACATTACACGAACTATTTTCTGTGCGCCTATTTTGCACCAAAAATGATTTGATGTTGTTAAACTACACAATTGATGGCCACTCTAGCGGAGCGGAGACTAACGGCAGTTCCCAAATATACTATCTACAGATCGAGATAAATGACTACCTTCTACTGTCAGTTATTAGCTGTCAATGTCTGAAGGTGTCCCAATATGCCCGATAAGTTATTCTTATCGCCTTATATTGGAACGCGTGAATTGCAATTTCCATACAAACTTTATATCGCTGGTAAGCTATACGTCATCCCATTGACGGACGGCGTGTACGGATAAGGTGAGTTACCGTCGATAAGTTTATTGGGACAGAAAAGTCAACGATAGTTACTTTTATCTCATATTATTTTTATCTTTATCTCAATCTCGTTATTTTTATCTCAAGTAAGAGATTGACTGAATATTGGGAACGGCCGTAAGACTGAGATCTATAGTCATGAAATTATTATTGGCTTGTATATACGGACAAACGAAAAAACCGGTTACGATAGTTTTAAATTTACACGGACACTGTTTGTTGGTCTACTTAAAATTTAAAAGTCGTAAATTTTGCGTCAATTTAGAAACTTATCAAATCAAATCAAAAACAGTTTATTGAAAGTAGGTATTTCAAAATACACTTTTTCACGTCAAATAATTACAATAATAATTTATACGACATCATTAAAAAATACAAATAATATGTATATAAAATATACGAATGTCATTCATTACAAATTAAATTAAAATTTATACAATATCGATACAGACTACACTCATTAATGTCAAACATATATATTAAAAACTAATCAAGGGCACTTGAGAGCAATATAGGTATGATATTTTTAGGACCAAGCATTCTTGTCATTAATATAATCAACTACCTTATAATAAGCTTTCTCAATTAGTTTACTTTTAACATGAGATTTAAATCTATTTAGCGTTAAGCAAGTTACGTCATCAGGAATTTTATTAAAAAATCGTATGCAGTTCCCCATAAACGAGTTGTTCACTTTTGTTAATCTAAAACAGGGATTAACTAACTTTTGCTTATTTCTTATATTTACATTATGTACATCACTTTTCTTTTAAAATTTTTTAATATTTTTATATACGAACATAATATTTGAATAGATATACTGTGAGTACATTAATTTCTTTAAATTTCTGTCTAAGAGAGTCTTTGGAACCCAACTGAAAAATTGAGCGGATTGCCCTTTTTTGTAACACAAATATATTGTTTATATCAGCCGCATTGCCCCACATGAGGATACCATACGACATGACACTATGGAAATAACTATAATACACAAGACGTGCGGTCGGTTCGTCATTCAGTTGTCGTATTTTATGAAGAGCGTAAGCAGCTGAACTAAGCCTTGTTGACAGAGCTGTTATATGAGGTCCCCATTGGAATTTTTTATCAATTGTTACGCCTAGAAACACAGTACTATCAAGAATTTCTAAGGGCTCGTCGTTAATATTTATGATTGTTTCATAGTCTTTCAAATTTGGCAAGGCAAATTTAACGCATTTAGTTTTCTTTGGATTAAGTACAAGATTATTTATGCTGAACCAATTCATTATTAGAGATAGCGCATTGTTAACATCACTATAGCTTTGTTTACACCTATCAGTTTTAAAAATTATCGTAATTTCCTTTTAAATGGGACCTACTTAGATATTTTATACGTCTCGATAGACTCAAAAGCTGTGAAAGCGAAAAAATAGCGGCGAGCAGTTGCCCTCTATTTTCAGTAACACTTAAACTAAGTGACTGACGTATCGCGAATATAAGACGTACCTAGCTGACATGCACACTAAAGTATTTAACTTGTTGTAGAATTCGAGGAAATCCTGTCCGAAGGCAAAAGATCTTATCTCGGGAGATGAAGATAGCACCCAGAACCATATCGCGTATTTTAAAAGATGCCTTAGTACTTGCAGCCTATAAGAGATGTATGAACTGGTCATTTCTTAACTGATAATTTAAAAAAGATTAGGGTGGTAAAATCGAAACAATCACTGAAATCGGTTTTGTTTACGGATGAGATTTTTTTTACAATTAAGCCACATTTTAACAAACAAAATGAACGTATTTATGCTCAAAGCTCTAAGGAAGCTTCTCAATTAGTCGACAGAGTGCAACGCGGGCACTATCCGACTTCAGTGATGGTTTGGCGGGGTATTAGTATGAGCGGGTATTCGCTATGAAGGAGTGACTGAGCGATACTTTTGTGAAAAAGGTCGGCACAAGTGTATATGTAGAGATACCATTCTTGAGATGGTAGTGAAGCCCCTTAACTACACCATGTTCAATAAACAAGGCTCGGCGCCGGGTCATAAAGCTCGGCCTACGCAGTCTTGGTTGGAAACGAACGTTTCGGACTTCATCAGAGCTGAAGACTGGCCGTCATCTAGTCCCGATCTTAGTCCGTTGGATTATGATTTATGGTAAATTTTAGAGAGTACGGCTTGATAATTTCGAGTCCCTAAAACAATCCGTACGATTGGCTGTGAAGAATTTTCCTATGGAAAGAGTGCGTGCTTCTATTGATAACTGGCCTCAACGTTTAAAGGACTGTATTGCAGCCAAAGGAGACCACTTCGAATAAGCTTTTTATATTTTAAATTGTTTTATATTTATGTATTGAACTAACACACTGTAAAAGGAATAAATGTAATTAGCAACAGAATATTTTTTTCTTTGTTTCAGTATTTATGGCGAGACTAGGTATTTTGGCTGACAATGGAGCTTTAATAATTATAATATTTACAGTCTGGGTGTCCTGTATTAGACCAGTGCAGAAGCCTTTGAAAATGATAAAAAAAATAGTAGGGTGAAACTTATTGGAAAAGGAAGAGACTAAGGAAAAATAAATTACGGGCGATCTGAGGTCGGGAAGTGGAAAAGGGGGGAGGGGGTGGTTTAGGGTAAAAAACGTTTTATCTCGATTCCCGGCAACACTACAAGTCCTATGGCAAAAAGTTAAATGGCAAAGTTGTAGGTAATAAAAAGATCTACAACTTTTGCTGTCACACTTTTTTCACATAACCTCAAAGTGTATGTGAAAAATTCAAAAAACCTAGTTTTTGTTTTTTTATTTTTATCTTTTACAAAAAATAAACTCTCGAAATATTGTAAAAAGGTCCCTTTTTATGTCCCAAATACACAATATATTTAATTTGAAATATTTATTTTGTTACCTTATTTTGACTCAAATATCGGAAAAGAACCCTTATTTTCAATCGAAAATTCACCCGTCAAAATATTAGCTTTTTTCAAAAAGTTTGTGTGCTTTCTATTCATTGAAATCTTTAATTTCCGATGGTGTAAAAAATTACAATTGTAAATGTTTGGAAAATTTATGCCCATTAAAAGGCATTTCATAGAGAATTCATACCTGCTATTTCGTAGCAGCAAAAATATGTATTAGAATTACTCCGTGAGGCCAAATACCATGAGGATTCAAAACTAAACATTAAATAGTAAAGCTACCTTGTTTAATTGGTATTTAATTCAGTTGGTCTAACGAGATATTCAATTATGACTCGACAATGCATTCTGAATGTCTATCACAGATGCGAAATGCTGTTTATATAAGTACCTTTGAAGAACAAGATTAATTGCTGCCCCCTATTGGTGCTATTTGACATTTAATTAATAATTGAAGTTTAATAATTACAGATAGGTTTGAAATACACAACAAAAAAACTTACCACTTTGCATCTCAATCTGCAAAAATACAAAAGAATTAGAAGTTATAAGCACATTTCATGAACTTGGTTTACAACATAATATCAATAATATATCTTTTTTGAAATACTTTGGAAAATAATGGCGTGAAATAATTTTAAGATTTAGTCGAAAATGCATTGACGGAAATACCTATAATATAACAAACTTCAATTCAGTTTAAAATGTATTTAAAAACAGAACCTCACAAATAACGTTTTATGATAATCCTTACCTCGTTGAAGATGCTAGAAATATCCATTATGACAAGTGATAATGGCTGTAAATCTTCAAGTGCAGTGATTTAATTTATGATTAACTTAACACTACCTTATCGAAAATATTTTGACATGAGACTGCAAATTTTAAGGCTACACTCAGAATATCAGTACCTAACTCGGTATTATTCACACAAAGCCATGATTTCAGACCACAGAGTACATACAAATAATATTATTTAATATACAGAATCAAGAACCGTTAACTTAGGTAATTTATTTATAAAATATTATATTATTCTATTGTGTTACTTTATGTATGCACAGTCGTCAAACAAATACAGGTGATATCGATTTAATGTTTTCCTGGTAATAATCAACTATATATATGTATATATTGACTATCGTAATTATAGGTATGCACGTAGGTACGGTCTAAATTTATTATCTATCTATTACCAATAAATGCAAAGCCGTTTTTATCCTTCGGTTATAGTTGGTACTGCGAAAACTACTGAACCGATCGGAATAATACTTACACCATAAGAAGCAGCGTGTTTCGGAGAAAGTTTTAGTACCTATAATAATATTGTGTTTGTTAGTGATTACTTATCCAGTATCTACATTTTTTTAACTTAGAAATACCTATACATTCGCAACATAAATAATTCATTTAATTTTAACCATTTTATGAAAATAATAATACTTACAAGTACTTAATTATTTATATTATGGCAAAACAATGTTTGCCGGGTCACTTGTAAACTGATAATTTAAGACTTTTCTGTTAAAGCGCCATCTGTTTTTCTTATGTAACAATGCTACAATGCTTATAGTCAAGGAGACTGCAAAAATTTTACGTCATACAACGTTTGTGAGAAGTGGAGGTGAGTGATTATTATGCTAGATGGCAATGTTAACAACATTGATTTTAATTCTCTTATTGCAATGATCACAATATAGTAATATATTTTTATATTATGAATTTATATAACAGCTAAATGTTTAATAAGTTTTAATTAATATTAATAATTTTACAATCAGGTCAGTCCAGTTATCCTTATTAAAAGAGCATAGATAGTAGGTCGTAGAAGATAATATTTTTAAAAACATGAACCTAAATGTGAGGAATCTATGTATCTCCTGTGAATAACATACAATATGGATTCCATTATATTCCATAGATACGGTACGACTAATATTTCCACAAAAGAGATAAAGTTGCGCGCGCGACTTTACATTGCTACGTCAGTTTACCTCGACGTCACAGCTGACAGCATTGTACAGTGAACAGTGAACACTCATTGATCATTCCGTATTCACATTCGTCATTTTGATGTAACATAGAACGGTCGTGTTTTCACAGGGCTCATTGTAGTTCGGACGAAAGCCCTCAAACAGTGCCTATTCAAATGTAGCCCATTCGTGTTTCTCATGCTACAGGCCAACTAAAACTACGAGAAGAAAACAAATGAAAATGTAAGTACTTAATAATATATCAACATTTTGTCACAATATATTGCACAATTTTCCCAAAGGGTTTTTACAGAAAAATAACTATATCTCTTGCCACGTCGAAGACTGTTAAATTGTCTTCACTTGGCATTGTTAAAAAACTTTCTCTTTAAATAAATGTATGTCGAGTACTCGAGTATGACCTTAAAATTTCGGTGTCCATTTGATTAGTTCTTTGTGTAAATTTTGCTATAAAGGCATAAATGAATAGATCAGTAAATGTGCGTAACAGTAGGGCACCAGGCACCCAGATGAAAGGCTCATGACCCCATTTGCGTTAGCGAACCCCTCATCGAAGAGCACGTGGTCTGTTAAATTTATATCAACTCGCGTAGCAGCAGACGAATTCCAATAACATTGATATTTAATTTGTCTATGCATCACGCGAATATCGACCTTATTGTCTCAACAGACCTCGAAGAAGGAACTACAATATTTGCGGACATGTTAACACAAGTTACTAAATTAGTAAAAATTCCTAACTATTATATAGGTTCTTGTGGCTTGCATAAATATTCATGTTTTTTATTCTATGTACTTACATTTTGCGTAATTTTATTTGACTTATCAAGCTTATCTGTCTATGTAGGAATAGTTATTTATGGACATAGATAAGAGTTCGGAAAATACCATCATGTCATAATTAAGGATATGACAAATTTGCTGTATTAGTCACTGTCGGTCAAAACCGACCATAGTTAATAATTTTATAACCTGTATTTCAACAAAACCAAAGCAAATTTCTTCTACATAGGTATAATTATTTGCTTCTGAATTTTTTTCATCTGCCATTTAACTGAGTGTCTGTCTCTTCATTTGACATTGTTAGTGAGAATAGAAAGGATAATTGAATTATTAAATTTGATTCAAGTTATTTGTTATACTTTGAAGCGTACCTATAAGCAGTTCTTGAAGATAACTTTCACTATAGTAAATCTAACACTCTTCCGCGTGTGATGTGCTTAAAGAGGGAACGAGTCTTTGCATCACCTTTAATTATTAAAACTAGATCAAATACTTTTGATTAAAATTAACAATAATCATTTATCTAGTGGGTCACGATCGGCTTTGTAACACTCATCTGATTAAAGTCGGCTCGAGCCGACCAAAGGAGCGCGAAATATTTTAGCTCGCCTTAATGAAGTTTTCACTTTCGGACAATTTGTTATTGAAGTGAAAACTTTTTTAGTGACGTTGAGCATTTTTCTTGGGATTCGTGTAAAATGTTAAACTCGCGTCAGGACACGTGACCTGATCAAAAATTCGTAAGACAGTCGTTGAAATTATGGATGAAAGTTGATTTTTCTGACAGATAAACTTTTTAATGTAAAATAATCATAATAGTTCTGAAGTATTTTTTTATTATGTAAAATAAATTGTAATTTTTGTGTAGGATAAGCAATAAATTAAAATTGTATTTAACCACACAAATGCTAGTACTTTTATACTGATAAATAAAGCGATTCGTGCGAAATTATTCCCTAACCATTCCAAAATATTGATAAATGTACAACGTTAATGTTCAAGTTTTCACTTCTGCCGTTACTCCCGGAGTGCAACCCGTTATTTTTTTAAAGTGATAACCCTCACTACTGGGATTAATTATATAAATTTATGAACGATGCGGGACTCAAACCCGCGAGTTCTCGTGTTCTGTCCGAGCGCTCTTTCCAACTGAGCCAACCATTCGAGTACGCAAGGGTCGTAAATTTTGGTATATTATCTTGTACAACTCTCACTTATGTCTTGTGACAACGGAAAGCACTCAACATTTTTTTGTCAAATAGCTATCACAGCGTGCCACGAGTAGTGTCAACATCGTGGCTACTTAAAATTAATATAATACTGTAGAATATGAATTATTAACACTTGGAATCCAGCAGGCGTAGGTTCTTAACAATGCCTTCGGTGGAAAGTGTGATAGACCGAGTCACAATACGTAAAATTCCAAAAAACACTTAAGGACAGGTTTTCCACGGCAGCCTCTTTAGATCTCTAGCTCTGAAACTAAACGAGTATACATAGAGATACGACCTATATAGCCGAGTGGTTAGCGATCCTACCTACTAAGCTAGAGGTCCCGGGTTCGAATCCCGGTAGGTGCAAGCATTTATATGATGAATATAGATGTTTGTTTCCGAGTCATGGATGTTTAAATGTATTTATGTATGTTTATATGAATTTATGTATGTTTAAGTAAGTATATTGTATAAAATATATCATTGTCTTGTAACCCATAATACAGGCTATATATGCTTAACTTGGGGCAAGATAATTTGTGTGAAGTGTGTCAATATTATTATTATTCGTCAGGAAAATTATTTTCAAGTCATCATCCATCGTATGATTTACCAGGTTCACGTACTTTGATCATATGTCCATCTCTGCTCTAACGAGAAATAGCTTAAGAGACGGAATTCGGTCAAGCAGTATTAATAGTTATAATCGAAATGATTACCATTACGAAATTAATTTGCAATTAGATCCATTTATTTTATGTTATTAGTCTCGGCGTTACCATTGTAAGTTTACTTCAAATAAATACAATTTGTTTCCTATAATTAATACCATTGTACACGTATTACTTTTAATTTATTCACATAAATATACAAATTCGGGGCTCGAACCCTTTTTATTCGGATAAGTGCTTGAATATTTAGTGTAAAAGTGTACGTTTCAAGACCCTTAAACAGTTTATGTCAACAGTTGAGGAACCCTCTCATTACATATCATCAATTCTCCTCTGGTGTTCGCTTAAGGCTTCGGCGGTGATCACTTAAGAGGAAACATTATCGAGACCTCTCTCAGATTTGAGAATCCTAAAACATCATACCAGAAACAGCAATATTGATTTACATACTTGTTCGATCAAACAGTTTTAGAAAGATATTAGAGAATACTTGTATAAATAATTTTATTTGAGTTAGCTATAATCCGTTTGAAATACTGTTTGTTTCCCAAAAATAAATAAATTAAATAAAGCAAAACAGGAAGACACTAATAATGATATAAGTATATATCTTATATTTAAAAAAATAATTTGATCTAGGGTACAAAACCAAGGAGAATAGAGTCGTGAAGGTTTTTTATGGAAAAATATCTACAAATTTTTCCCTCTTAAGGCTCAAGATCACGCCAATGACCTTCAGCGTTTCGGTGGAGCTAACTATTACTGTAACTACCAACAGACGAGTAAAAGAAGAATGACTCCGCGCCATGATATTAGGAACTGAAGCACCGTTATGCTAGTGTGTGTGCAGTTACGGGGGATACTAGTTACACAATTTTTCTCCCTGAAATAATCATATATGGCCACAAATAGTTATATAGTATAGTTTTACACTTTTTCACAACGCACGACGGCATTTTTAAAATATTTTATTGAGACGCAAACTGATCTGTCCCACACGATGACAATTCTTATAATGGCCGCCTATCGGCCTGTAGTAGTGTAAGTGTGTGCGTGGGGCTATGTCTTTACAAGTTAAGGCGAAGGCTAAACAGAAAACATGCAAACAAGGTGTTTTTAGACAAGTTTTGTGGTGAAAATATAGGATTTGGAGCTATGACCACTACTTTATCCTGTTACACATACCCTTAAGTCTTACTTGTAGGTTGCTAATGCTTATTGTTGGTTAAAGTTAGCACTCCAGAGCTATTATGAACACCCTGTTCGTTGCGGACAGTAAGGGATACTGTCGTAAAAAAAAGCAAGAGGTTATATCTGGACATATAAATTACCTAAGGTGCCATGATAATATGATAATTTGGCCGAAACCATCTCATTTATTTTGTGAAGAAAAATTTCTCGTGCTCAGTTAGTTCAAACCCTACCTAGTTAGGGGGTTGAAATATTTTTATGAAATAATCAAACAGCCCGCTAACAGACAGATGCACGGTCAGACAGAGTCTCAGTTAAAGATTCTCACCTAGATAAAACCTGCATTCTGTTACTTGATACAGAGATAAAACCTTCGATCAAAGGGCTTATTGAAGTAAGTTGCTTTACATGGGTGAGCTCGTTGTTATCAGGTCATCAAGATAAGGTTATCAGTAACAGGTTCGGCCACCCACTAGCGCCCGAGCTCAATAGCGCCATACATCTCTCGTGTCTAATTGACTATTACATAAAGAGGATTACACACCTGCTTAAATAAACTGCGCGTTTTATCAAAATATAATCAATCTTCAAATTCAAAAACTCCGCTTTAGTCTCATCTTGATTTGAGGGTTATAAATCAGTATTTTTTGTCATCTATCAATCTATTTTTATTTGGAAGCTTTGGTTTATTTTATATCCAAATTGGCTACATTTTATTGAAATCTAATTCTCATTCTTAGTGGGATCTGTCGAAAATTGGAAACTTTAGTTTATGAGTAAAGTACGGTAGCTTTAAATAGATTTTATTTTTTACACAATCAAAGTAGGCGATAAAAAACAAACTTTTAAAGTGAAACTTTTATTACATCGTCTGTGTGTTGCATGTCGCGTGACGGTCGGACGACTATAGTTCGCAGCATTTGACCGTGTAGTGTATAGACTATTACACATTTGTGCCCGTGGTCCACGCTATTTTGTTTATTTAGTCTACTTTTATTATTTCCCATTATAATTCCAATTTTCCAAGCATAAAATTAAGATTGATAAAGCGATTTTTATACCCTTAATGGAATATTATTCCAAAAATTTTTAGTTAAATATCTATGATGTGAAATAAAGTTTCACTTTTACCGTGCTTTCATAAAACCACACAATCCTTTTTTTCATCTAGAAATAATTTTAAAATGTTAAGAGAAAGCAAATTGTGAAATACAAGCATCAAGAACTGTTTTATAATTTTATTTTCATAAGATAATTATTCTACCTTCAAATTTGACGAGTCTTCATTTGATAGATTGCGTCGGTTTTGCTTGAGCGTCACTCAGATTATTTTTTGGGCGGAAATCACACACTCATACCCACGAAGCCGCAGACGCTAAAGCATGTGATATATATATAATATAAGTTATTACGAACTTATTTAAATTATAAATAGAAGAGTTATCAGTTAATTAAAATGGCAGAGTTCCAAAAGCTCTTTACTCTTTCAACGACCAATAAAAATGTATAGGTAACCTCACAAATAGTGTGAGCTAACTAAATTATCTTTCATTATTTTTAAGTAAAATATATTAAAATTCATTTTTTACAATTCATATAGTTATGGTTAAAATATATAATTTATTTTTTAAATTGGAAATTGTAACGTTGAAAATAAATATATTGGAAAATTTCGCTTAAATTATCTTCATTAAGAAATAGTATTGACGTCAATGTTGAATGAACTAAAATAAAAAACGACACTTGGAAGAAAGAATTGGCACAGGAAACTCTGAGAAATTCTTTGTATTATTGCCAATTGTATGTGGTTCCATATTTCTTCCGAGAGACCACCTATTTAATATGCTCACCAATATGAATAATAACAATCTAAAATAATTTGAATAACGATGACGTACTACCAAGGTCACGCATTCTGTAGTTATTTTGAATTCAGTTAAATCTTATTTATTTTGTGATTACTTTAACATTGCATAAAATGTGTAAACAATTAGTTAAATATTACAGATAAATAAATGTTTTAACGGTGAACTTTATAACTTCCTTTTTGTCGCTAAAAATAAACGTTAGGCAATCTTAGACTGTCTGAAGTAGCCTTAATTGAGTGTCTGTGGTCTGTCCAGTGTCGTGTGTCGCGGCGACATGATCTGTGTTGTCTATCAGTTGTAATGCTCCATTAATAAGGACCACAGTCGCTCCGAGTGTAATGTAATGGAATCATTTGTATCTGTTGCTAGGGCGACATATCACTCGGGTGCCTTAGCTAGAGGAGTTACTGGGCTATAGAGTATTTTCATTAATCATTTATGTATTAATTAAGGAAACAAACAGATACATCACTATAGTTAAATATGAAGTTAAATCTATATATATAAATATGAATTGCTGTTCGTTAGTCTCGCTAAAACTCGAGAACGGCTGGACCGATTTGGCTAATTTTGGTCTTGAATTATTTGTGGAAGTCCAGAGAAGGTTTAAAAGGTGAATAAATAGGAAAATGCTGCTAAATTAAATAAAAAAAAACAAAATTGTTTTTCCTTTGATATGTCCATACATAATTTCTATGAGAGAATTTATTGACGCACGGTTTGACAGTTCTGCTGTGAAACAATTTCATTACGACAGCAGGGTGCATATTTTACGAAGTAATTTTTGATGTTATGATATATTATTGACAAATTCATATAAAAACATTATTTTATTTATTATATACAGAACAACGTCTATCGGGTCAGCTAGTAAAATATAAAAATTACAACATATTGGATATATCCTAGAATAGTTTCACTGAGAACACAATAGAATACAGTTATACAGACATACTAGTGGATATGATAATGAATTAAGATACAAGGTTGAAGGTAAGGACAGTTGTGAGGGACGATCATGAGGTTGTGTTGTTTACAGATAACACGTCATTTTTATTTAAACATAAGCGACAACAAAACGTTATCGACGATGGAAACGGAGGTACTACAGTGGTTTAATATTAATAATCTTCTACTTAATGAGAAACAAAGTGCATTAGATTTATACAACCAAATGTGAAACAAGTAAAAGCCAATATTATAATTAAAAACGAAGAGTTAGCTCTCGTGGACACCACTGTATTTCTAGCTATAACCCTCGATAATAAGCTTCAATGGGGCCCTCACATTGATACAGTATCGAAGAAGCTCAGTTCTGCAGCATACGCAATCAAAAACATTAATCTCTACAGATGTAGCCACAGCTAGGCTAGTCTATTTCATATACTTTCACAGCATGATGTCTTATGGTATACTGCTGTGGGGAAGTGCTGCAGATATTAACACCATCTTTGTGCTGCAGAAGAGGGTTGCACGTGCAATTTACAATATGGGTCCCAAAGAATCACTCCGTGAAAAATTTAAAGAGATAAGTATAATGACCGTTACTTGTCAATCTGATGTATGTGCACAGGAATATTAACTTGTTTAAGAAAAATAGCGATAGTCATATGTTTAATACTAGGAATAAAGATAAGCTTGCTGTTACCACCACCAGTCTCTATAAAGTTGAAAAATCATTTAAAGGGCAATGTATACGCTTTTATAATAAACTCCCAAATGATATGTTTAATCTGCTAGTAAACTTTAAAAACTTTATAAAAAAGCTTACTATAAAA
Source organism: Leptidea juvernica (assembly GCA_949711755.1). Taxonomy (NCBI): domain Eukaryota; kingdom Metazoa; phylum Arthropoda; class Insecta; order Lepidoptera; family Pieridae; genus Leptidea; species Leptidea juvernica. The sequence goes on from CATIXQ010000011.1 coordinate 5,338,109, forward strand.
TAACGCATTACTTAGATGATGAAAATGCTTGGGAATGAACATGCTCTAACACTGTTTTAATAAAACAAAACATTATAATTTCCTAGAGTAATATATTATTTTTACAAACTACATTTTGTAGCTCTTATTATTATAAGAAACCAAAAATTGAGGATTCAAAATGATCAAATATCATTTTAATGAATAAAGATATTTTGACTTTGACTTGACTTTGGATAGCAACGTCGCATCTACGAATAAAATATTAATAATAATATCCAACAATCTTTTAAGGCGACACTAAATGCCGGCGACCTTGAGCGATATTAGTTCATGTCTGCTTCCCGCCATCTATGTAACAAACCAAATATTTTCAAAATTCTTGCGTGGAAAACGTAACATTTTAATAGGCGCAAACAGTTTATATGCTTACAATTCTCATTATTGATTACTAATCTGAATAAATGTACCTACACAAAAAAAGTACAAGCTATAAGAATATATTTTCTGAGAGTAGTATTAAAAAAATACGTCATGCCGAGAAAAAACTTGTTTAACTGCAAAGAAAAGTGGTAGCTCAAAAGGCTCTGGAGTGTTAACTATAACCAATAGCAACTTATAAGTAAGACTTAAAGGTATGTGTAACAGGATAAAATAGTGTTCATAGCTCCAAATGCTAAATTTTCATCAAGAAACTTGTCTAAAAACACTTTGTTTGTGTGTTTTCTGTTTACACTTCGCCTTAAGTTCGTATTTCTCTAAAGTCTATTGGAGTTACGCATAGAGCAACACTGCTCACCACCCACATTACGAGTATAAGCGCTAAAAAATGACAACGTTACATTCAAGTATTATTAAAATGTATCGTTTAACAATACGAGTAGTGATGTAAATTGTTATCATAAATATCGAATGATTTCTGCAGTATAATTAATCATTCGTTACATTAAAAATGCATTTTATATATTATTACTTATGAACAAAAAACTACTACCCAATACGACCTTAAGACTCATTTCCAATTTTATTATTATCTATGTAAATTCGTTTCAATAAAAACATACCGATAAACTTGACCTTCATTTGTCCTAGCAACAATATAATATATTCGTTATAATAATAATATATTATGTACGTTATTATGAAGGTAAGTGTATGTCGGGGTTAGCACTTCTGACTTATTAACCTCTAAGCTGCATATGAAGTCCTGGTAGATGTTGCTAGGATGACACGTGATTTCAACGGCTATGAAAGACATTACTATCATCGCTACCATATTTATTTTCTCCTGGTGTCTATGTAGTAAGTAATACGCATGTAATAATAGTAGTGCGCATGATGTCAGAATTTAATAATTATTAAGCTATACTCGTGTCACTCATAAGACAATCTCTTCTTCAACTATGATCGCCTGGTAACAAAACACTGTATAATGATTCCTATCTCATTTTCTCCCACGTAAAATCCTATGAATTTATTTGTCTGTCTCATTTGTCTCGCCTTTTCGTTTCATCGACTTTCAAATCAGAACGATGCTAAAGTAGTTTTCACTTTAAAATGTGGAATTAATTTAGTCACAGAAGCTAACATGGCTCTTATATATTTGATACTAGCTGACCCGGCAGCATTCGTACTGCCTCAATCGATAAATAAAAGATGTAAACTTTTGTATTAAATAAACTTAAAATAAACAAAAGGAATCCTTTTTAAGTGTTATTTACCCGTGTTTTAAGGAAGTTTATTTTTTACCTCCTGAGAAAGTTAGAAAAATATAAAAATTCAAATTAGTTATTCATTTTAACTATTATTTTTATTTGATTTCTGAACGACTGGGAAAGTCGTTCCGAGTATTTTCATATTTATTCAACCTTTTAAACCTTCTCTGGACTTCCACAAATAATTCAAGACCAAAATTAGCCAAATCGGACCGCCGTTCTCGAGTTTTAGCGAGACTAACGAACAGCAATTCATTTATATATAATACTAGTGGACCCAACAGACGTTGTCCTGTATACACGTTTATAATCGGTCCAGCCGTTAGGAGCACTTTACTAATGTTTACTAATACTATGAGCAGGAAAAATATATTATAAGGACGGAATTGAGAATCTAAACCAATCTCAAATTTACTGAAACAAACAAAAAATCATCAAAATCGGTCCAGCCGTTTAGGAGGTAGTTTAATTCTGAAGCCAAACCATTCTCGAATCCACCCGAAGACACACATCAATCTCAAATTCACTGGAACACACAAAAATCTCATCAAAATCGGTCCAGCCGTTCAGGAGGTAGTTCAATTGTGAATCTAAACCATTCTCGAATCCACCTGAAGACACACAGAAAGTTTCAATAAAATCGGTTCGGCCGTCTAGGAGGAGTTCAGTGACATACACACGCACACAAGAATTATATATATAAAGATATAGATTAGTGAAACTACGAACTAAAAGGTCGCTCAACGATTTGATAGTAGGTGCGGTATCGACATCTTCACAGAGTCTCGCACTGAACCTGCGTGAATCAAAGCTAACAGTTTTACAGTAGAAAAGAGCCCCTCTGTGGTACCCACCTATCTGGCATACTGTGCAAAGAACCCTTCCAATGGTCTGTTTATTCCATTTTTTATGACAATAAGGGATGAGACGAGCAGGACATTCTCTTATCAGTCGTTTCCCTCACTGCTGAAGATCGTGACTCCTTCTGATCTTGTCCACTAGCCGTCGCCATTGGTTGCGTTCCGGTGCCTGATGTATTGCAACATTTATTGGCACCTCCAGCACTTTGGAAATTTGGTCAGACCACCATATGGGACTCCGAGACAGGACATTCAGCTAATGGTTATCGATACACCCTACCCATAATAATGCAGTGCCGCTCAGGATTCTTAAAACACCCAAAAATTCTGGGACATAAGACGTTAAGTCTCATTCGCCCAGTAATTTCACTAGCTAAGGCGCCATTCAGACCGAAACACAATAATGCTTACACATAACTGCTTCACTGCAAAAAAAGGCGCCGTTGTAGTACCCATAATCTAACCGGCATTATGTGCAAAGAAGCCTTCCACTGGTAAATTTCCGTTTTCCTTCTGAGAAGACACGATCAATCAAAAACTGCAAAGGCAGCAAACGATTCGAGGCCACTGTATGAATAATAATTAAAAACTTTCCGTGTCAGAAAAATAAGGTTAAAATAAGAGTAGGTACCTATCTGGTCTAGATACAGTGACGTATGTTGTCACAGAACAAATGCTGATGTTGAAGTTAATCTAATAAAATTAAAATACTAACACTTATTCGTGGCAATTGAGTTGTTAGTTTTGTTGTGAATCGATCAAAATTTTTCCAATACATTCTGTTTTGATTTACAGATCAAGGCTTATAATAATACCTAAAGAGGTTGAGTAAACGATTAAAAATACTTTTTATATATATATTTTTTTATCAGTTGTTCATAAGTAATATATTGTTTGTTTATTTTATTATTAATAGTTTGTTTCCGAGTCATGGGTGTTTATCTGTATTTATGTATGTTTAAGTAAGTATATTGTATTGAACATGTCGTTGTTTTGTACCCATAGGCTATGCCTTGTTTGGGGAAAGATAATTTGTGTTAAAGTGTGTCAATATTAATTAATTTATTTATTTATATCAGGACAACCCTAAAGCTTAAGTAAACTATACCGTGTTTCACAAACTGTAATTTCGTGTACTGTGCTCTTTTGTGCACCGGATTTTTATACTTTTTTTTTTCTCCTTTGTTGATAATTCTCAATTTTGTCACAGATCAGTCTCCGTCTAATTCTGTGACTCGACCGTCATCACCAGCAAAGCGGCAGTTCTTCCTGATGGGTTGAGTACGCCTACGTTCTGTGTTTGTGGTGACACCACTGACGCTGTAAGTAATATTTATAATTATTTCTTCTTACCGTATAGTACAGTCAGCAAAAAAAGAAAAATTTGAAATTCGATTTACCAACGCATGACACCAGGTCAGGTTTATTACTTTAACTACGTACGTCTCGATAGAGTTTCTTGCTGTTAGACAACTGATAAAAACAGGTCAGGAATATTAGTTTAGTGTGCGTGAGAAGCTACGTCTTACACTCACGATATGTATCACTTTATGTTAGTGTGCGTGAATTGCTCAAAATAGAGGTTAGTTTTAAAATCAATTTTTTTCGACATTTTCACAGCTATCATAGTCTATCTAGATCTATAAATGATCTAAGACATACACGAGGTTTACAAACTCACTTATTTGGTTCGGTATTGAGGAAATATTTTGTTTTAAATTATTCATTGGCGTTTGCGGTTATGAAATAATTTAACTCATATTATTTGGCAAAATTACGATAAACCGTGTGATAAAATGCACACAGTCAAATATTAGCTATTGTCTGATATAGGTAGTATTTATTATACAAAGTAAATTTTAGCCAAGCCGTTGAATGAGTTTAAGGTTGGTATATTTATTTCTAAAATATTACGTTAGCTAATATATATAAACTAGCTTACCAGTGGGAGGCTCTTTTGCACAGAATACTGGCTAGATTATGGGTACCACAACGGCGCCTATTTCTGCCGTGAAGCAGTTATGTGTAAACATTATTGTTTATCGATCTGAAGGGCAAATGAGACTATAACATCTCATGTCTCATATCTAATATCTTTAAATGAGCAATTCTTGTATATATATATGTATATATATTCTGAATCTCGGAAACGGCTCCAACGATTTTAATAAAATTTAGTATACAGGTAGTTTCGGGGGCGAGAATTCGACCTAGCTAAGTTTCAATATTAAAAAAAAGTAATTTATCCGTGTTTTATATATATATATATATATATATATGTATATTATATACACAAGACTATAATAGCTCAGATGGGACATTGGATGATCTGGAAAGCAGAAGACCCTGGTTCGAATCCAGATGTCCTATAGTATTTTTTTTCAAGTTTTGTACATTCTTAAAAATACGAGCAAGGCTCGGTCGTCCAGATATTATATATATATATATATAATCTGAATCTCGCAAACAGCTCCAACGATTTTAATGAAATATAGTATATAGGTAGTTTCGGGGGCGAGAAATCGATCTAGCTAGGTTTCAATTTAAAAAATGTAGTTTTATTCGTGTTTTAAAGGCAAAAAGCTACAATAACATTAGAATACAAAGGTAAATCTCGCCACTACCTACAAGACTATACAAGCTCAGATGGGACATTGGGTGATCCGGAAAGCAGAAGATCCCGATTCAAATCCAGATGTCCTAATAGCTTTTTTTTTATTGAAGATTTGTATCTTCTTAAAATTCCGTACTAAGTACTAATGTATTAATTTGAATAGTATACGGTGGGATTAATCTTGTCTTAATTAAGGATTTGAATATATGAATATTGTTATCTAGGTACTTACAAATTGCAATGATACAAAATTTAGTTTCCCGTCTTAGGTAGATTGTTATATTAATAATAACTAAAAAAATATTAATAATAATAACTAATATCTGAATATATATAAGTTTTATTTTAATGAACAAAAGATTTCTTTATCTTTGTGTAGAAGTTAAATCATTAAATGAATAATTATTTTGATTAATGATAATAATTAAAACTATCATTACGTGGAAACGTACCAAGAATACAAGATTTTCCGCGTTGGATAGCTAGACTGACACGTTGACCGAAATAGCTTCTAGCTAGCTTGGGTTTACAGCAGCCTTATCAAGGCGCGAACATAGTATTTTATACATTTTCTGCGCCTCTGGGCCCCACGGGCCAAGTGTCTCGATATCAAACCGCATAAAAATGTAAGACTCACTGAGACCGACATATTTGCGACGCTTGTCGTCTTCGGCAGTCAAAGCAGCAGCCTGAGCACCAATTGATGTAACTTGGACATGAGAAGGAGCCAGAGTGTCGACGCAAGTCGCGTCCCACACCAGCGCCCTTTCCCGTGCCCCAGCCATCAGAGTCATTCTCCATCATGACGCTTGCGCGGCGCGGTGAGTCTTGTCCAGTGCAACGGGGCCATTTGGCTCTAAAACAGCTGGTATATTGAGAGCGGCAAATGCCCTGCGGGTGACTTCATTAATACTGGCGTGACGACTGATACGGCCTGCCGATTTTAGGCAGGATAACTCGTGACGCCCAAGAACATCTACCTGAACGCCACATACGTGATACGCTTATGGACAATGTCATATTGAATATAATATAAAAATAAAAATAATTAAGTTGCACCAAACTGCATACAATGCAACATTTATTAAGGTTTAGCTATCCAAATGATTTGAGTTTTTTTTAGTGTTAATTCCGTCAATATTTGTCTTTAAACAATTCGACACGTGTTTCACTTCTACACGAGGCATCCTCAGGACATGTTGACTCGCCAAAATCAGAAACGCAGAGTTTAAAGACAAATATTGGCGGAATTAACACTAAAGAAAACTCAAATCATTTGGATAATTATGGGTTTCCGCAAAGTAACGCCTACTTCAATAAATTTTCTAAGGTTTAGTAGTTAAGGAGTTCATCGCGGACAAACAATGTGACACGAAATTTTTATATATAAAGTTTAGGTACCCTACGTTAGACCAGGAAGATTATCGACTTGGTATAGGTCCTAATTCGACATTTCTGTTTTCCCATTAAAATAATATTAAGGCAAAGATAATAAAAGAACACTGCATTTTATCATATATTGAAATTAGATATTTTTTTAGGTTTTTATACCCATTTAACTGTAAGTTCCATTAACAATAAATGTTGCAGTTTAAAATTATATATTAAGTTTTTAGTGTAAAGTACGAAATAGATAAGAAACTTAAAGTCGCGTGTGTTCCGGCGAATTATCGCGAATGTTCTCGAATATTCCCGAAACTTATTTTACTTCGTTAACAATATAGAACAATATACAGTCATTCTGTACCGCGGACGGCACTGTTGAGCCTTAGTTCAAAGACCTGGCGGGGACCCTTTGCGACCGTTCAATGCCCCATTATTGAATAGTATAGACGTGTTAAGAATAATGGTAGGGTGGATGTAGAATACTACTAAATGCGAAGAAATCTTCGTTTGTAGTTAACCTATGGGTTATAGGTAGGTTAGGTTTATCATGGTTGTTTATGGGTTATGGCTGGTTGTTTAATTTATACATTGACTTTAAAGTCAAAGTGAAATAATCTTTATTCAATTAAGCTTAAACTGAGCGCTTTTGAATCGTCACTGTAAATATTTCTTTAAAATTACTGAATCTACCATATGTTTGGAAAAAGTAGAGCTCGTGAGAAGAACATACAAGAAACTCAACAGCTACTCTTTTCAATCAATAAAGTATTTCACAATGGCTGTAATATACAAAACAACTTAGTTTGTGATCCAATCCAATATATGAATCGTATTTAATCTTAATTATTGATGCTGTGACCATCATCAGTTATTGAGTAGTTTCTCTACAGTGCGGTTTTCCAGGAACTTTCTGGCAACAATAACCAAACTGAGAAATAAGATTCCTTGTGTTTGTTGTCCTTCCTTGTTTCCTGGACAATACGACGTGGATACCTTCAGAAAAAGCGCGTAGATATTCGTAAAAGACCGGCAACTCTTGTGAATCCTCTATTATGCTCGTATGCGCTCTTCCATAAAATATAAATAACTATGATTAGGTGACTGTTGAAGTGAAACGTAATGCTTTATATACAAAAAAAAAGCCGGCCAAGTGCGATTCGGACTCGCCCATTAAGGGTTCCGTAGCAGCAAGTAACATTATATAAAAGTTATATAGACAGGAAAATGTATTAATTTTTTTAAATGGAAAAGGCAAAAAATCCATGCTCAAAATCATACAATGCAAATGAACTCTCATCATTTATGACGTATTAAAATAAATCTACTTACTAGATATCGTTCAAACCAATTCTCTAATCTAATTCTCAGTTCTAAGTATGGGGGAGCCACCAATTTTCCCCAAATTATTTTTGTTTATGCGGTTCACAGAATACATCTTCTTACCAAGTTTCAAAAGTATAGTTCTTATAGTTGTGGAAAAAAGTGGCTGTGACATACACGGACAGACAGACAGACAGACTTGACGAATCTATACTGATTGGTTTTTTAGGGTTCCGTAGCCATATGGACAACAACGGAACCCTAAAAAACCAATCAGTCTAGCGATAGGTGGGTGCAAACAAACAAAATATCACAAATCCTTCCTTGTTTGAGTAAAGTAGAAACTACTTTATAAAAGAGGCATTACAATATATACCGGTTCTGTGTCAATAAACATGAATGCGATACGTCTCATTGTCCCGGACCTGCTTTGGATTACCAAGAAAAGGTTTCGTGATTTTGAGGAATGTGGTCTCTACCTGCAGACCGCAATCTCGATACAATGAGATATTAGGGAGACAGAGGTCATTCGCTCCTTTCCCAGTCTTTTTTCTACAAGGTTAGGTAGATCATTAATATAAATTAGGAAGAGGAAGGGTCCAAGAAAGACCCTTGTGGTCCCTCCCTCCCATTCAATAAGAAAATCATTTATGTTATAGTAACCTTACCACAAAATCGTTTTTTAAACAATTCTTTTTAATATGGTAAAACATTTTCTTGTACATTTTCTACAGACATGGAATATAGTTATGAATGGAAAACTTTCAAACAACATATCTAGCCCTGAATTAGAATTTTTTTTTTTTTTTTTGCCCTTTAAATTACAATATATTATTCAAAATAGGATTTTAAATGACGTATTGACAATATGTTATGTTTTAAAAGTGATAACCCTCACTTCTAGGATTAATACACAAATAAAATTTTGTTTGTGTGAAGTGAGGGTTATCACTTTAAAAACATAACATTTTGTTTAGATTTACAAGAGCGACATCTTAAGTTAATTTCCTAATATGCAAATATTGGGGTTGAGCAGGTTATCAACTGTAAAGTAATATTTAAAATTATGTAAAATTCCGATCGGTTCAGTAGTTTTCGCAGTATAACCGGCACCGGCACTCCATTTGTTACTATAGATAGATAAGTCTGACATTGACAATGTATTTTTGTTGTAAAAAAACAAGCCTGTATTTTTGTATCCAGCAGTCGTTGCTCCGAAGGATTTTTTTTTTAAATCTGAACGATATGATAAGACGAAGTTTCGCCCAACGAGCTTATGAAATACTTTCCATTTTACAACTACCTGGCACTTTGCAATTGCTCTAAAATCTCCACAGATTTACGAGAACTAAACGACCATTGACGTAACAACTATCATTGTTCATTTGAGTGTTCATAAATATTAGCTCAGTTAGACCTGCGACGCTATCTGAGTATTTTAATCTAACTTAATGTTGTATGTATGTAGTCTTAGATAATTTATACGTCTAGATAGAGTCCCTTGCTGTTAGCTTAGTGTGCGTTACAAGCTACGTCTTACACTCGCGATTTGTATGACGCTTTGTGTTAGTGTGCGTGAATTTCTCCAAATAGAGGTTAGTTCTAAATTCAATTTTTTTCAACGTTTTCGCATCTGTCATTGTCTATCTAGACGTATAAATGATGTAAATATGTAGTATTTATTTGAGGGTAGATAATAATATTATGTATTGCTATGAACCTTAGTCCGGTTAAATATCGAATTTGTTGCAATCCTAAAATATCCCTTTGACAATTATTCTTTACTTAGACGTAGTTTTAGATAAGTTCGTGCATGTTTGTGGTTTTCCATTGCCCATTTAAGTTTCTTTAAAAAAGTGTATGTGTACTTAAGTATGCATGCAATAAGTTATACTTCTTTGGCGTAACAATGCAAAAATCCTTAAAATTATTTATTCCTTCTGCTATTCTACGTTTGTAGAAAGAACAATATTGTAAAAGTCTGGCAAAGATGGCTTTGACAATTAATTATTAACTAACGAATACTGCTGTATGGCCTTGATCCTTTGATACATTGCTATCACAATTTAATGACAAGATCTTATCTATCCATAGTTATGTCCAATATAGTTATAGTCCAATGCTATCTGTCGATAGGTCATTAACATGTAAGTAAGCGTAAATGGATAGATTTGTCCACCTTTAGTAAGTTAAACTAAGGATAGATAGGTTATTATTATATATATTATAAGGTAGTATTGTTTGCGGACGACACTTCACTGATTTTCAAGGTGAAAAGAAACCAAGCTATGTATGACGAAGTGAACGATATTTTATCTGACATCGTGTACTGGTTTAGCGCTAATAACCTATTGTTAAATAGCAAGAAAACTAAATACATTAAATTTACCGTACCAAATGTCAAAAATGTAAATGCAAATGTGTTGTTAAACGGAGAGGTGTTAGAACCGGTGGAATCTGCTATATTTCTTGGCACAACTCTAGATTCCAAATTACAATGGGAATATTGAAGGATTGGCGAACAGACTTAGTTCTGCAGCATACGCGGTTAAAAAGATTAGACAATTAACTGACATAGATACGGCGCGACGAGTATACTTTAGTTATTTCCATAGTATTATGTCCTATGGTATATTGCTATGGGTAAACGCTGCCGATATTAATACAATATTTGTGCTGCAGAAGAGGGCTATTCGTGCTATTTATAACCTAGGTCCTAGAGAATCATTGAGAGCAAAGTTCAAAGAAATTAACATCTTGACTGTTGCTTCTCAATATATTCTTGATAATGTAATGTATGTTCATAGGCACATAAGTGAATTTGCCAGAAACTGACATAACCATAATGTTAACACCAGGAACAGACATAAACTGATGATGCCCACTCGGCTAAGTCGAGTTAGTAAGTCTTTTGTGGGGCGATGTATACGCTTTTACAACAAGATCCCAGAAAATGTTCAAAACAAAAGTATTATGTTAATCAAAAGAATTGTTAAAAAACGTTTGTGTGGTAAAGGTTACTATAACATAAATGACTTTCTTAATGATACCACAGATTGGGAATGGAGCGACCGCCCTCAGGCTATTTATTTAAAAGGCCACTTATGTAAGAAAAATAGCTTTATGCACTTCTTCTCCATATAAACTTTAACTGGGTTAAATTTCAAGTTCATAAGTTTTTTGCTTTACGAATTAATATATAGATATTCAATTAGTTGACTGATGAGCGGACTGGGTTTTAATTAATGGGGTAACTAATGGGCCGACTAGATTTAAATTAATTAAGTAATTAATAATAATTAATAAGCTTGGTTTAAAATATTTAGGGTAACTAAGGCGAAAAATAGCTTTAAACTCGTTTGGTACATAATTAATGAGCCAAATAATTATAATATTTACCAGACTCCTTTGCACAGAATGCCGGCTAAATTATGAGTACCACAACCGCGCCTATTTCTGCCGTGAAGCAGTAATGTGTAAAAATGACTGTGTTTCGGTCTGAAGGGCGCCGTATCTAGTGAAATTACTGGGCAAATGAGACTAAACATCTTAGGTGACGAGCGCAATTGTAGTACCGCTCAGAATTTTTGGGTTTTTCTAGAATCTTGACCGGCACTGCATTGTAATGGGCATGGCTTTGTCCTCAAAATAATTTTAATATCAGGAAACCTATACGGTGAAACTGTATGTATATATATCAGGAAACCTATACGGTGAAACTGTATGTATATATAGATAACTGAACATTTTCATCAGTTCCGAAATAACATTATTTACATATCGCAGTCGATATATTTCCGCAAGTGATAAATATAAGGCATACGCTCGTCAAAAATATATACACGAGTACATCATCATAAAATTCCTAAAAGCAAATGGTTTGGCTACAGTCAGTATTGATTTACTTGTGGAATATTTATGTATCCTACACATGCTCTTTGTAAATGTTCATATTTCACACTAATCTCACGTTGAGCTGTTACTGAACGTGCATTTAAATATGTTTAAGTGAAAAGTAATTGGTGTTCGGATTAAGGTATTTTCGAATTAAATATTATTCATTATGGAGTTTAAGAAGGTGATATTGAATTGGAAATGTTTAAGTGGTTTCGTTACGTACCTGCAAACATGGGAAGGTATTTTTAAAAAAGCGCGTAAATCTTTCTTAAAGTCAATACTGTGGGCGGCGGTGATCACTTAAGAGCCTACGTAAAATTTGCTTTTAGTAACAGATTACTTAGCGTATTTTCTATGTACTAGTATTTTTTTCGCTTTATCTTTTCCAATAAAAAAAGTATCAAATAAATATTTTCCAATCGTGTTTTCAGTTTAGGCAACGGAAAGAAAAAGGTTTGAAAATATATTTATTTAAATTTCTCTTTGATAAGATATTTCGTTTACTTGTAAAATCTCGAGAAAATCTCATATAATTATGGAAGCCTAGTTTTAACATAAGTTGACCCGGACATCCTTTTTCTTCTTCTTCAATAAAAAATGAAGAGATCAGGTAAATGTGGAGAAAGGTGATGGATGTAAATTGGATACACAATATATACATTCTTAACAATCCATTTCAATATATATTTATCATTCACAGTACAAAATAATATGCAAGTCGAATATTTTATTTACAAAACTTATCCGAGTCGAAATTCTACATAAAACTATGGATGTTACTCGACATTCTCGCGTCAAAAATAATAATTTGCATTAAAACTACATAGTATATAATATTAATAATAAGATTTTATATAATCTTATATATAAAATTCTAGTGTCACAATGTTAGTTACCTTACTCCTCCAAACCTTTACTGATTTTTACCAAATTTTATATGCATATTCAGTAGGTCTGAGAATCGGCTACTATTATTTTTCATCCCCCTAAATTTTATGTATAGTCCACCCCAATTCTTTTTTTTAATTTTTTGACAATTTTTTTATTATTTTTTATTATGAATCAGCATTGAAAAATACATACAAATTTAAATTTTCGCCCTTCTACGATCTACAACTATTTTTGTATCACGATTTTTATACTATTCTGTTCCATCCATCAAACCGATATAGGGTTGCAAGATGGCAATCGAATACAATAATAATTGATCTTTTTTAAATATGATATATGGCAATACGACGTTTGCTGGGTCAGCGAGTACATTCTATAATCTAACCATCGAATAAAAAACCAAACCGCAATATTAAGAATTATAGTAATATTAGTTAATTTATTGAACTACGCAGTTAAATCTATATTTTACAATAGTGGGTGTATATATATATAGATAGTATTATAAAGATAGAACACGTGCTTCGATCGACGATTTAAATATTGTTTTACATATTAATTATCCGGATTGTAGATGTAATTTACTAGTACGTTGAGTTTGGTGTGAATTTAACTTTTATAATATAATTATAATAATATTGACACGCTTTTTACACAAATTATCTTGCCCCAAATTAGGCATATATAGCCTGTGTTGTGGGTAGCAAGACAATGATATATTTAATGCAATATACTTACTTAAACATATATAAATACATTTAAACATCCATGACTCAACAAACAAACATGGAAACAAACATCCATATTCATCACATAAATGCTTGCACCTACCGGGATTCGAACCCGGGACCTTAACCTATATAACCCTTTATAAATGACTCCTTTTCATAAAATGGGTGTTAAGGGTAAATGTATGACAGTTTTATTATAATGTCACAGCTAATGTTTAGACGTTTATTGTAAAATATTCTATTTGATTTAAAAGAATGGCCGTTGAGTTTCTTGTATATTCATCTTACGAGCTCTACTGTTTCCGAATATAGTCAAAGTTAAATAAACTTTATTCAAATAGGCTTAAACTTCTTCTTCTGAACCATTACTATAAATATTTCTTATATATTACTGAATTTACCATAATATGTTCGTATGGCAATACAATAATAAAAACAGTATGTTCCACTTTTATTAACTTGGTATGTCTGTTTGTATGTCACGGATTTTTGTACGTGATTTTCGACCCCTTCCAAACTTCGGATTAATTTGAAACTTTGTACACTTGACTTGAGAGAAAAATTTGAACCGAATACAATATTTATATATATAATTTGAAATGTCCAATAAAAAATTTGGAAGTTGCTTCCCAAAAATAAACTTACAAGTTTAAAATCTCTGAATTTTCAGCGATAGCAACATTATTTTTTTAAAGAATTTAATAGAATTAGTACTTTTCTAAAACTTAAACCGAACAATTATTCAATTTAATATGTATAATTTAAATAAACAAAAGAAAACCAGTAAAATAATTGCCCATTTGCAGCTTAGCCTCATGATCAACTAAAATAAAATACTATTGGTTGTAGCGTTTACAATCCAAGTCAGTCCGCGCCTTAATAAACAATATGGTGTGTTCTTTTTCCAACTGCATCAATTTGAAAATCTTGTTTTTAAATTTAATATCTTTGTTTATTATTATTTATGTTTGATAATGTGTTTTGGTTTAAACTGATAGCCTCGTTCAAGTACTCTAAATTAATATAATAATAATTAAAATTAAATCCTGTCAAATGAACTTGAAGATGATAAAATACGAGGTGAGCCCGATGCTCCCTTGGGAATGGATAAAAAATAAATCAGCTGACATTGATAATTCACCTGACTCTATTACATTGTAGATATCAGATAACTGTCGCCAGGCAAGGCTACAATTACGTTTTCACAACGTTTTCTCTAATAAGAAGACAACATATTTTTAATTATGCCGTCGTTAGGACATGGGCACACTAGCTGAAATATTTATTTATAATTTTATTTATTATGTAATTTTACTAGGCGTGGCGCGTTAAAATATTTATGATTTTAGCACGGATTTAGTTCGAATCGCCTTCATTGGAAACTCTTATTAATTATGGGGGTAAAATCTACCCAATATGTTGTTTAGTAACCTCGATATCTTTAACACTTTGAATCTACAATGTAGGATAAAGCAATATTACATGTACTTTGTACGCTGCATGTAAAAAATAAACACTTTTTACCAAAATAAAGAAAAATAGGCACTAGACTATGTATTATTTAGTTGTGTAGGGAAATAGGTGTAGATACATAGCCTGTCAAAATGGTAGAATCAAAAGTTACCCTTTGACCACAACATCGGAAAGGCTTTAACGAGAATATGTGGCGAGAAACCCACTCCTTTTACAAAAAAAATATCTTGTGCTATTAAATGTTACTAGGAAGATGTGTTAATATTAACTTGGTACAGTTTTACTGTGGACATAAACTGTAATATTGATTTTTTCAAATTACATATATAGATAATATCTGCGTCCGGTGTTGTCGTAGCTGTAAAAACTTTATTGAATCTGGTTTATCAATAAAATGATAAAGCCCAGTAAGCTGGTAGAATACCCTAACTTCGTAATAATTGTTATGAATGCGGCTGGATTGGAAACTTCAAAGAACTGCTGCTGTAACTTTCTGATAGCGTAATCGAAGACTGTAGATTTATCTTGATTTTAATTAGTCATTGACAAATTTTTTTTTGGCAATACACGAGTGTTGCTAGTTTTCGTGCATTTCTTTTAGGTACTGAAAACATGGATGATGATAGGCGATAGTTGTATAGCCTAGTATACAAGAGGGAGGCTACTTTGCACAGGATAGCTTTTAAAGCTTTTAGCTAGTGAAGTTACTGGGCAAATGAGTCTTAACATCATATGTCTCAAAGTGACGAGCGCAATTGTAAAGCCGCTCAGGATTTTGGGTTTATCAAGATTCCTAAGCGGCATTACATTGTAATGGGAAGGGCGTATCAATTACCATCAGCTGAATGCTATGCTCGTCTCGTCCCTATTTTTCATAAAAAAAAGCTTTTAAAGAGAGCTTCTTGTTCCGTGCAAGCATTATTGTATTTGTCTTTCGCTAATGGGTTTATAATAAATAACATTTTATATCTCAAAGTGAACCGCACAAAATTTTGAATAGAATAAACGATCGTCAAAGGTACTCCATAGTACCATTGGGTAAATTACTTGTCACTTTTTCGCAAATGTAAACCAAATTTGAGAAATTCAGAAAAAAGTTTAAAATTTAATATGGAAGAATAAAAATACAGTGTGCACATATCCTTAAAAGAAAATTAATTTGACAAATTCATAATTGCGTCAATCACAAGTCAATATAACACTTATTTCTCACGTAATAAGTGCTATATTTGCAACAATATCTGACAGCGATATACACGTGCAGTGATTACATATTGTAATAGGAATCTTTTGTAATAGGAGCCGTGTCCTAGTTTCCGTGGCGCTAAAGCCAATCTGCTGATGAGCTGATACAAGACACCGAAGTGTGTTGCTAACTGCTTTTAAGATGGTCTCTATTTATTGACTAGGGTTCCACCTCTACTTCGTTTTTGTTAGAGGATTTATATGGAGATCTATCTATTAAAAAGTTATTATAATTATTAGACAAATATTAGTAAAAGACGAGTAATTTTGAAGATATCACAAAATACTTTGTTCTTGCTATTTAAATACAATATTCGTAGTTTATTCTAAAAATTATTTTCTACTTTTTAGTTTTGTTTTCTTTAATAGCGTGCGTTTTAGTTTTATTATTACCGTTATTTATCTTGGAATAATTTATACGTCTAGCTATCTAGACTCTAGACTATATATATAGTCTATAGTCTCTTGCTGTTAGACAACCGATAAAGATAGGCCAGGAATATTAGTTTAGTGTGCGTGACAAGCTACGTCTTACACTAGCGATTTGTACTTTGTGTTAGTGTGCGTGCATTGCTGTAAATAGAGGTAAGTTCTAAACTCATAATTTTTTTGACGTTTTCACAGCTGTCATCTAGACGTATAAATGATCTAAGATATTTGGTATCTTCTTATTGGTACAGACTGCGCAAAAATAACAAAAATCTTAATTCAAAAAAGGAAAAATCGCAAAAAGGTTTACAATGGACTCTTCACTAGGTCAATTTGAATCGCTTCCTAAGCTTAGTTTTAAACACGATTGTATCTTTGAAATGTTAAGCAGTTAGTTAAAGTTATATATAATATAAAAGAGTTACTGATTACTTTTAATAAAACTAAAAAGCGTATTTGTGTGTGTGTTGTGTCTACATGTGTGTTGTTGTGTTTGTAAGTTTACTTTATATCATTATTATTGATGGGATAACATGATGGATTTATTATGGATGATTTTTCATGATGGATATTACATTATTCTATGCTTCTTTTAAGTTCAAATTTGTTATAGACTAGCTGACCCAGCAAACTTTGTTTTTCCATATAAATTATTTTAAGAGTTAGACTGTTTCTTGGACATTGCAACACTACTTTATTTTTCTAGGTTAAAAGAAATTTCTATAATAAACTGAGTTACTCCTTATTACATCAGCTACCTGCCAATAAAAGTCCCGTCAAAATCGGTCCAGCCATTTCAGAGATTAGCTGGAACAAACAGACAGACAGACAGACAGGCAAAAATTAAAAAAAAATGTTATTTTGTGTATGTATATACTATATATATTCATATACATGTAGTAAAAAACGGTTATTTCAATATTACAAACAGACACACAAATTTTATTAATATGTATAGATACAATGATTGTTAAATTAATTTTAAACTGTTCCCAATTCTAATAAATATTACCATGATTAGTAGATTTTTTTTGCGAATCTCGAATTCAGCTCTATATAGATATCACGTGTAATTTTTTGCAACTCGACGCGTCTTTGCCCTAGATTCGCGTGCAAATGCCCTAGTGTCACTGCCTTTTCATCACCAAGTGCGAGTAACAACAACGGCGCCTATATCTGCCGTGAAGCAGTAATGTGTAAGCATTACTGTGTTTCGGTCTGAAGGGCGCCGAGCTAGTGAAATTACTGGGCAAATGAGACTTAACATCTTATATCTCAAGGTGACGAGCGCAATTGTAGTACCGCTCAGAATTTATGAGTTTTTTTAGAATCCTGAGCGGCGCGTATCAATTACCATCAGCTGAACGTCCTGCTCGTCTCGTCCCTTAGTAAAACACTGGTAAGTGGCCGGTGGGGTTCGAACCGGAGACCGTTTGGGAGGCAACTATCTTTTAGTTTGATGAAATTAGTACCTAAGTTAGGGCGATAGCGATCTAGCTTAGTGTTAGCTCTGTGTTAACGCGTTTACAGGAGCTTTATTTCAAATTGCAATTATTTAAATAAAATACAACAGTTAAATAGCGACGTGCAACTCTATACAAATACGTCAATGTCAATGTCTATCAAACCAATGAAGCGCCAGAACGTCAAAAAACATCATACTTGGTAACTTATATATAAAATTCTCGTGTCTCGGTGTTTGTTACCAAACTCCTCCGAAACAGCTAAACCAATTTGTTTGAAAATTTGTGTGCATACCGGGTAGGTCTGAGAATCGGCCAACATCTATTTTGCATACCCCGCAATGATATTTTTTTTTTTTGACAATTTTTTATATTTTAATTTTATAATGATTCAGCATTAAAAAATACATACAACTTCAAATTTTCACCCGTCTACGATCAACACCTATTTTTGTATCGCGATTTTAATATTATTCTATTCCATCCACAGATACGCAATAGAGTTGCAAGATGGCAATCGAATATAATGATTATTGTAGTACGATAATTTTTATGTACGATATAATTGGTAGGTCTGAGAATAGTTCGTCATCTATTTTTTTTTCCCCAAAAATTTTAATTATTGAAGTTTTTATTATTCATTACTTTATATGACAATACAACGTTTGCTGGGTCAGCTTGTTATAATAAATACATATTACTTGAATTTACTTTCTATTAAACGCTTGTTGAAACAAATAAATTCTAAAACCCAAATACATTTTTCAATGAATCTCTGAGATCCTTTCTTGACGTATCCCAAGTTTGTTACAATATTTATGTATTTAAACAATTGTTTTAGGATATAGACATATTATACACGTTTACTACTCGGTTAAGAAAAAAGATTTTCTTTTTCCCTGATAAATCCTCCCCAGATTCTCTATTCCCAATGATTTCGTGGCTGTCTTGGTCCAAGCATTTTCTACTACTAGGTTTATAGCTTGTAGTCTCATGAGGTAGTCCTAACCCCATGACCCTGTGGGATTTAAGACCACAACCTCTTGCTCATTTATCATAAAACCAGCTAAAGTCGAAGTAGAATTCACATTCATTCCACAAGGTTTTTTTTTAACCAAATTAAATCTCTTCGATAATGAAACGACGAAAACAAGATTTATCAACGATACGTCACTCGAACGGTTGGGTCAGTGGAAAGAGCGCTCGTACGGAACGCGAGAGGTTGCGGCTTCGAATTCCGCATCATACTTTTTTATTTTAAAAATTTAATTTGTGTAATTAGTTCCAGAAGTGAGGGTGATCCTACCTACTAAGCTAGAGGTCCCGGGTTCGAATCCCGGTAGGTGCAAGCATTTATATGATGAATATGGTTGTTTGTTTCAGAGTCATGGATGTTTAAATGTATTTATGTATGTTTATATTAATTTATGTATGTTTAAGTAAGTATATTGTATTAAATATATCATTGTCTTGTAACCCATAACACAGGCTATATATGCTTAACTTGGGGCAAGATAATTTGTGTAAAAAGTTTGTCAATATTATTATCATTAAAAAAAAATACAAATTAATGAAACAGTGTATAATGCATGTTGTGAGCAACAAAGTAATATACTTGAACACCTGTGAAACACGTAAATTGAAAACTGTTGGTAATGTTTACAGTTTCTTCGACGATTGCTTTTCAACAATTTTCCTGTGTACGATAAAGCACGTTTCATAACAGGTGTAATGTCGGATACTACGGGGTCATTGTTTTAAAGCGTTATTAATATAAACGCAGAGTTTCTTGCGCCGCATTTTCTCTCTCAGAGAGCCCCATTTGTTTCCGAAGCGGTAATAGTATCTAGTATATTAGAAATGACATCAAAAAGAATTCTAAAGGAATCTATTTTGAGAAAATAAATGCCTTTTATGCCTTTACCTCCAACACTTTTGCGTTGCAACATTATAAATCGAACCATATGCAAGTATAACATACCTATATCACGGACGAGTAAAAAAAGTAGGACTCCGCGCCGTGATATTAGCAAGTGAAGCACTTTTATGCTAGTGTGTGCGGTTACGGGGGATACCAGTTACACAATTTTTCTCCCTTAAATAATCATATATGGCTATCTTTTTCACAACGCACGACGTCAGATGATGGCAAATCTCATAATGGCGGCCGATCGTCTTGTATTAGTGTAAGTGTGTGCGTGGGGCTATGTATTTACACGTTTACCGGCTTGTATTGGTGCGTCACTGTTATGTAAGGTGACACGGAGTCCTTATTTTTTTACTCGTCCGTGACCTATACATCATTTTAAACAATGTTGTCATTAATTAAAATTGCCCAAAGTAAACAATATTTATTCATTCATCATTTACGGTCTGCACATACACGGCGATTTAAGCCTGTTAACATCAAATATAGACAAGCTCAAATCGCCCTGTTAATAAAATATTTTATTAACAGTTTCACGACTTAGCTACTCAGCCGAGCATTATGAAATTTTGCAGACTCATTAATACTAGTCCCCACGCACAGAAACGATTTTTTTTATGGAATAGGAGGAGAAACGAGCGGGTCACCTGGTGTTAAGTGATCACCGCCGCCCACATTTTCTTGCAACATCAGATGAATCACAGGAGCGTTGCCGGCCTTTAAGGAGGGTGTACGCGCTTTTTTTTAAGGTGTTTACCCATGTCGTATCGTCCCGGAAACACCGCACAAGGAAGCTCATTCCACAGCTTTGTAGTATACGGAAGAAAGCTCCTTGAAAACCGCACTGTGGAGGACCGCCACACATCCAGATGGTGGGGATGATATTCTAACGTGAACAATTCATCGCGAAAATAGTCTAGACTCTAGATTTCCACGCGAACCAAGTCGCAGCCTGAAACTATTTAAACTATAAAGGCACATAAATATATTAAAATTGTATAAAACATAACAACATTATATTTGTTTTAGTCTATAGGTACGATATCTATGTTACATTTTCCTAAAAAAACATCATTACATTAAGAAGCGAATTTGAGTTCAAAACAAAAATGTAGGATTTACAAACTTTATGTAGCAAATAAGCGTCATCATCTTTCGGTAATGATAATATTGAACTGGTTGCGAAACTGAAGTGGCAGTGGACAGGGCACATACTTCGACGGACAGATGACCGTTGGGGCAGTAAAGACCTTGAATGGCGACCACGTACCGGAAGACGTATGGTTGGTGGTCATCCCCATAAGATGGACCGACGATCTAGTCAAGATCGCCGGAATAGGTTGGATGAGGTCAGCACAGGACCGTTCGTCTTGACTAAACTATAATTTACCAGTTGGAGGCTCCTTTGCACAGGAAGCCGGCTAGATTATGGGTACCACAACGGCGCCTACTTCTGCCGTGAAACAGTAATGTGTAAACATTACTGTGCTTCGGTCTGCAGGGCGCAGTAGCTAGTGAAATTACTGGGCAAATGAGTCTTAACATCTTATGTCTCAAGGTGACGAGCACAATTGTAGTGCCGCTCAGTAATCGCTTGTAATGGGTAGGGAGTATCAATTACCATCAGCTGAACGTCCTGCTCGTCTCATCGCTTATTTTCATAAAAAAAAGAAGTTATTAATTGAGTACATTCTCTATGATTGACAGTTGCATCCTCTCTAGTATACAATACTCTAGTTATCAATACGCAAGTTTCCTATTTACATAGAGCCGCGAAGGTCGATCTGATTGTCCTAGAATAATCTTTGTTAGCACAATGACTTATAATCAATTGTTATGTTCCCGTATTGATTCTGTACGAGCTTGTATTAATACGTAAACAGCAATACTCTTTGGTATATTGCCAAGAAATACATTATAGTTTTGCTTATATTTATAACATCAATTTATAATAAGATTTAATATCTACAATATCGCAACATTGTATAATAATGCTTACGCGAATACAATATTCATCCTCATCATTTTAGCCGGAAGACGTCCACTGCTCGACAAAAGCCTTCCCCAAAGATTGCCTTGACGATCATCGGTCCTGCGCTGCCTTCATCCAACCTATTCCGGCGATCTTAACCAGTTTGTCGGTCCATATTTCGGGGGGCCTACTAACACTGCGTCTTTCGGTTCGCAATTCGAGGACCTTACTGACCCAACGGCCATCTATGTTCTGTATGTTCATAAGCAATTTGAGGAATTTTCTAGACACTGTGACATTCATAATGTTAACACGAGGAACAAACATAAACTTGTTATGGTTACTCGGTTGGGTCGAGTTAGTAAGTCTTTTGTTGGGCGATGTATATGCTTCTACAATATGATCCCAGAAAATGTACAAAACAAATGTGTTACGAAATTTAAAAGAATTGTTAAAAAACGTTTGTGTTGGAAAGGCTACTATAGCATAAGCGATTTTCTTAATGACACCACGGACTGGGAATAAAGCGAACACCCTCAGGCTCTTTAATTATAAATGTTTATTGTACGGTATCATAATCCATATTTTTATATTTAAAAAAAAGCCCGCTGAGTTTCTTGCGCTCATTCTTCTCAGATTCAATAATTTGAATAAGTGATTTTGAATAAAAAAAATTTGAATTTGAATATCCGTCGAGCTGTGTGCCCTGCCCACTGATACTTCAGTTTCGCAACCATCTGCTACGTCGGTGACTTTGGTTCTCCTACAGATCTCCTCATTTTCATTGTTCTTTCTGATTTTATCTCGATAATTTTTAGAATATATATCTGATTATTATTTATTGCATTGAGTATAGGTATCATTTCTGGGGTTGGTACCTGTATTATACTGGGCAGGAATCCATTGAATAATATGCTATATAATAGGCCGACCGTTTATCTGAGTCCTCGCCTGCGGGGTACAGGGGCGCGGGGGTATGACGACAAAGGCGACTGAGACAGGTGCGGGCGGCGAGGACTCAGATAAACGGTCGGCCTATAGTACACTAGTGTACTATATAATAATATACGTTTATATAAGCGTGGTTTACCAGTGGGGGGCTCCTTTGCACAGGCTTCCGGCTCGATCATGGGTACCACAACGGCGCCTATTTCTGCCGTGAAGCAGTAATGTGCAAGCATTACTGAGTTTCAATTTGAAGGGCGCCGTAGCTAGTGAAATTAGCAGTTGTAGTGCCTGTTGTAGATTTTTGGGATTTTCAAAAATCCTGAACGGCATTGCATTGTAATGGGTAAGGCGTATCAATTACCATCAGCTGAACGTCCTGATCGTCTTGTCCCTTATTTCCATAAAAAAAGCGTGCTCATTTCATTAACATCAGAAAAAAGGCGTTCTCTTCATAGTAAGTGATAAGCCCTGCTCATTACAATGCCGGGCCACTTAGGATTCTTGATTGAACCAAAAATACTGAGCGGCATCTAAATTGTGCACACATCTTTGAGACATGAGGTATCTCATGCTTGTACTCCTTAATGGTAAAAAAAGACGCTTCCCACTGTTGAAATTTGCTATTTAATGTTTTTTTTAAATAAAAATAAGGGACGAGACGATCAAGACTCAGCTGATGGTAACTGATACGCCTTGCCCATTACAATGCAATGCCGCTCAGGATTCTTAAAAACTCAAAATTCTTAGCAGCACTTTAATAATTGCGCTCGTCACCTTGAAACATAAGATGTTAAGTCGCATTTGCCCAGTAATTTCACTAGCTACGGCGCCCTTCAGACGGAAACACAGTAATGCTTACACATTACTGCTTCACGGCAGAAATGTGCGGCGTTGTGGTACCCATAATCAAACCGGCATCCTGTGCCAAGGAGCCTCCCGCTGGTTTTCAATATTAGATATAACCGAATAAAACTGTATTGTTCATAATAATTACATAAAATCTTCGCAGACATACGTAACTGTTCATTGTTTACTCTGGTGCTACATAAGCCTGGGATCACGCCGGCTTCCGCGTGTAAACATAGAACCACTATTAAATAGCAGATTGATAGGGTTATTATTCGGCAAATGTAAGTGCCAATACACGTGTAGAACAGTCGGGTGTAATATCAGTAGCTAAGCCTTTGTTTCAGGCTGGATAGATGAATAGTTGTTGTGAACACCATTGCAAGTTTAGCCGTGTTAGAAGCTCGGTCTCTGCTGCCACATACGAGCAAGAGTAGATAAATTTATTTTGAAAAAATGTTAGTATTCAGCTAACTAAATAAATTTAATAATTTAAATGTGGATCAACAGGAACTTAAATTCGTTATTCGATTTCGCCTACTGGCTGAATAAAAACTTAATGGTTGTTACGAACTAGGTATATCGAGAGTTAAGTGGTTTTATAACTTCGTAATTATTTGACAGTTGAAGATATGGAGGGAAAACTTTAGAGAAATAACGCCATTTAAATAAAGAATTTCTTGACAGCCAGTACCTGATATAGTAGTTATATTATGATTGCAGTTTTCTGTCACATTTGAAGAAAGTTCAGAAGATTTAGAGGCTGTATGGTTTTAGACCATTGCCTGCCCAGACGGGACTAATTGAACAAAAAAAGAAAAGATTTAGTCTATTGTACCGTTTGAAATAGAAGCTATATATACTTATTATTGTACATTTGATTTTGTTGAGATAAAACAAGAGCGGGAACCTTAAACATCAGAATATCTTTTATTGATACTTTGATAAGGACATATCAAGCGACTACAGAAGCTTACATGTTTGTATTTGTCAGCGATCTCGCCAAGTCGTCCGAACTAAATAATTGTGAACATTTAGGATTCATTCTACCATGCAGTATTACCAGTCGAGAATTAGTGACAATAGTGTTATATTGATCATATGATAAATATTGTGATTGATACGAGAACTGGAATATTCCAAGGTAATATTTACTTTATTTGTTAGAGTGGAAATGTTTCACGACATGATCAATTCCGTGAAGTACATAATTTTATTTAATTCTTGTGAGAACCATAAAAGATGTACTGACACGAGTATTTATGATGATGTGTTAAAGTGCTTTCATCTCTACGCTTTTTACGCGTTAGATTATTACATATATATTATACTGTAAATATATAGTTAGACTGTGGAAGTTTTGAATTAAGTCCATTACAATTTATTTAAAAAAAAAAGTGTGTGTTTACTTATGTATGCACGCAAGAAGTTATACTTCTTTGGCCTAACAAAACAAAAATCCTTAAAATTATTTATTCTTCGTGCTATTCTACGTTTGAAGAAATAACAATATTATAAAAATCTTGAAACGATGGCTTTGACAATTAATTATTAAATAACGAATACGGCTATACGAGCTTGAACCCTTTGCCTATCCTAATAATGGACGAAGAAACCAAAAAAAAAAAAAAATAACGAATGTTGCAAACGTCAGAAAATTTTAAGAACCATCTTCACCCTGTTACTTTTGTGTTAAGGTGATGAGCGCGCATCTTAAATTTTCACACTCATCATTTTTTCATAAGGCGCCTGAAGAAGTATATTCAAAATATTTTTTTTTTTTAATTATGGGCGTCGGTGGCGTGATAGGTAGAATCGTTGACTTATACCATGCTGAACCTCGCTTCGATCATCGCCTGTACTAATGTGTTTTATGTTTTCGAATTCATATATTTACATTTATTCGGTGCTTTATAAGCTTATCTTGTGATTCCTCTGGATTTAAAAGAGATTGTGGGCTGTGCCAACCACATATACCAACAGGTCAGGTGAGACATATGTGTACTAATTTCCGATATTATTTTCCGTTTCTTAATAAATAAGTTGATCGGAATTCCTATTATCAACTGTTAAGTAGATCCTGTATATGAAGTCACAACCTGAGAGTTGAACAAAGCATACAAGATTTTATGACGATACGTCACTCGAACGGTTGGCTCATTTGGGAAAGCATTCGCATGAAACGCGAGAGGTCGTGGGTTCGAGTCCTGCATCGTTCATAAAATTTTGTTTTCAAATTTTATTTGACTATTATATAATAATTAAACGAATCTAGCCTTCGAAGTCAGCCCTGTCAGTGAGCGATAACATTATGTCCTCGACTTTGACGTGATGGTAAACTTGTAGCTATGTGTAACTCGGCGTACATAAATCATTTGCACAGCCTAGGGAAACTATCTAAGACAAAAAAGGATTCAATCGATTGTATGAAACGAGCAGTCATTGAGAGATTGACACATGAGGGCTATAATTTGGTAAAAAACGCAGATAGCCGAAATCCACTACGTTTTAAGCAACTGTTCGCTTTAAAACTTAACCGGATTATACTTCGTCGCCAATCGCTATACTGTAATTATTACTAATTCAAACTTAGAAATCACGTAATTTCATCTAAATTGTAACAATGTCTACAACTAAGTGTAATGTAAGTGTAAAATTAAATATTAAGTGTACTTAGTGAAACTGTTTAAGGAGACATCCTTGTGTCCATATTTCTATTTTTACTTTATCTACTTTATGTTTAAGAATGTATCTGTATTTGTTTCCAAATAAATAAATAAATATATCAAATCACTGCACGTTTCATACTAAATCAGATTTCAATTTTTACTTTGGCAGTCCCGCCCCTTATTACGTAGTATATCCATCCTCTTTGCAGTTCCATCATTAATTTAGAGAACAGATTTTTCATATTTAAGTTATTCGTAATGCGAATGTGACGTCGTATATTTAAATGCAAAATTTCAACTATTGTTTCTATTGTTTCAGGGTTGACAAGTACACAAACTGAAGAAGGTGTAGAACACCAACACATACCAACTGCATCAGATGCTGCCTCCGACCTTCAGCGGAGAGGAACAGTAACAGCAAGACCAGTTAACATCATTGATGTTCACTCTCCCATTGGAGAAAATCATCTACACCAACTGTCACTTCATTGTTATTAAATTTCTTAATATCTACTTTATTTTATAATATTATCTATTCTCAAAATGACTAAAATACTGAAAGTCGTCGGCGCTTCGTGGCTCCAAACTAAAATCAGTTCCTATATACTTGGACTCTTGGGAGTTCTCGCTATTTTAGCACTTTTCGTTGGACAAATCGAAAGGTAAGGCTAAAATGACATGACATTTATTTCTGAGTCTCTTATATAGGCACTAAGACTGCTGTCCGCGTTAAAACTTCATTCAATTGATAGATTTTATATTTATTAACAATTACTTACTTTTAAACAAAACAACTAAACAAACCAGTGGGAGGCTCCCTTGCATAGGATGCCGGCTAGATTATGGGTACCACAACGGAGCCTATTTCTGCCGTGAAGCAGTAAAGTGTAAACATTATTGTGTTTCGTTCTGAAGGGCGCCGTAGCTAGTGAAATTACTAGGCAAATCAGACTTAACATCTTATGTCTCAAGGTGACGAGCGCAATTGTAGTACCGCTCAGAATTTTTGAGCCTTTTAAAGAATCGTGAGCGGCACTGCATTGTAATGGGTAGGGCGCATCAATTAACCATCAGCTGAATGTCCTGCTTGTCTCGACCCTTATTTTCATTAAAAAAGAAATTATCTACTTATAGTTAGTAAAACTGGATTGTTAACGTAGGTGCAGTACCGGTTCGTAGGAATAAGGAATTCCGGTACCGCGAACATGGTCAGTACTCAGTACCAGTAGCAAGTACTGAGAAAATCCGGAAATCAGTTCAAAAATAATTATATAACGCACTGCTTGTATCCAGTCAGCCCGATGGCCGTGTAGCTCTATGGTTTTAAAAATTTATCTCTATGTTAAATTATATACACTCAATTGTAAAATGGGCACCTAGAGAAATAGCCTGTTTCACTGGCATCTCCAGATTATTTCATAATTCTAAGTAGCCTGTAGCCAGGGGCGTGCATTGGTTTTCTAGTAAGGTAGGAACTGGATCTGACTAGTCCTAGTTGAGCTTTGGAATATGAAAGATTGCTTACCGTAGGTATTAATTATCTAGAGTACGAAAAAAATGTTATGAGTGGGTGTTAAGTTAAGAAGTTTGGTCATAAAATAACGGAACCAAATTATTAGTTATTTATGCAACTGTTGTGTAATAAGGGGTATTAAAACACGAATGTGGATTTATCACTCATGTGGATAATAGTAGATATCACATGAGTGTTTTAATACGTAATTATCAACAGTTGCATACAAGACTTTATCTACACCCAGAATATGAATCCTCTAAAAGATTCTGGAACAGTTAGCTTACTGCTTCTGGTAGTGTGGAACGCGCATAAACGAAAATGTTCTTTTTTTGAAATTCATACAGATACCACGCAGCGAACAATAAAAATGTGGCTGTCTGGTGAAACTCTTTGCGCATGAAGGGATCGAAAAAAAAAACAAAAGAATGTTGTTACGCCCGTTTTTTTTGCAAATGGGTTTAAATTGTTAATATATTATAACATTTTATTTTATTTTTATGTAAGAGGTGCAAAAGAGATCATTGGCAAAGCCAATATATAAAAAATAGCTCAACTTTACAATTTTACAACCAGTAAGGCGTTGCCAAAGCGTTTCCTTGTTGTTGTGTTTCTATCGTACCTTCTGATAGCTTAAAGCTCTGTTCAAACTGAGGCGAATAACACTCGGGACGCGGACGCGTTTTAGATCAATTCGTTCGTCGCTTAGTCTCTCAAACTGACGCGACTTCTCGAGTCTTTTTTGGTTCTTCAGTGGAGAAACATCATGCATTGTGAAATTAAACAATCCCGCCGGGCATCCGGCTCTTGTTTCGCTTCAACTTGAGCGACTACTCGCGTCAATTTGAACACGTCCATACAAGTTAGCTGACACAATCGGCGCGAGCGACTTCCGTCCCGCGACCCGCGCGTTTTCGCCTCAGTTTGAACAGAGCTTAATATGGTATAGCGGGAAAACAGTGTTTGAAAATAATTTAGTAGGCTTTTAAAGATTAGATACTTGCCAATTAATAATATTATGAGTTCATTTTCCACGACTTGGATTACATTTTTCGGCCTCAGGTTGCGAATCTTATGAGTACTCAAAAGTTAAATACAAGTAGTTCGGCAGCGCATCTTTGATGATATAATGAGCGTAAGTGATCACCTATCATGCTCGTCTCTTGATGACGTTTGTAGTATAAGTAGAGTTAGTAGTAATATACAGACGAACAGATTCCTGCGTGTTTTGGTTCTTAGAAATCTATTTATTTTTGATAAACCTACTACTGAAACACAAATAAAATTTGACCAACAAAATTTTATGAACGATGCGGGACTCGAAACCACAACCTCTGGCGTTCCGTGCCAGTGCTCTGTCAACTGAGCTAACCGTTTGAGTGACGTATTGTCATAAAATCTTGTATGCTTTGTTCAACTCTCAGGTTGTGGCTTCATCTACAGGATCTACTTTACAGTTGATAACCTGCTCAACCCCAATATTTGCATATTAGGAGAATGACTTGAGATGTCGCTCTTGTAAACACTTCTAGGAAAAATACACAACTACTACTGAAACATAATTATATATCTACTGTTATGTTGGACTTAGTACCGTTAAAACCAAAAAAACAATGCTTTACGCATAAAGTAACAAGGAAAACCTAATTAAATTATAAAATAATAGCATAGCACACACATATAATGTATCGAGCTCATGTCAGTTACGTAAATATAACGAAAATTAACACGGTTTGTTTGATTGAAAATTAACACAATATATCTACATAGTATAAATTTTTTAATATGCTTTTAATGTGTACATTTCTACATATAACAAAATCTTAAGCGTGCCGTTTTTGTACATTAAATAGAAAAAATAACTTTAAATATTGATTGTACTTTTGTACAAGAGGGCAAAAAATTTGTTTTTCGAATTTTTGTCTGTTTAGCTGATTTCAATGCAATTTTTACTAGTATATTGTGTCAAGCTCCCGTGACGTGATTATTCAGTATTTGTTGAATTCCGATAGTTTGACAAACAAAAAAGTTACAACGTATCTTAACATCATAGTTAGTGATGCTGCACTCGGGATTTGCACTTTGCACTTGATGTTAAGTGATCACCACCGCCCACATTGTCTTGCCTTGCAACAACAGGAATCGCAGGAGCTGAACCGGCCATTTAGAAAGATAAGACTAGCTTTTTCTGAAGGTATGGTTAACTGAGATATGGTTTGAGAATCTACTGTTGATATTTTCGTATAAGTGGTGATCATTCAATATAGTAGCTCTCAACAAGATTTTATTTAATATTTTTTATTCATTCATTTTCAGGATAAAAGAGGACGGAAACTATGCAGCAACAGTGTTTTATTCCGAAAAAACTGGCTACAGCATCGAGTACTGGGGACAGAGTAATGAGCTAGCTAATATACCGCGAGGAGTCGCCCGCGCTTACTTCCGAGGGGAAATAGACACAGTGGGGTAAGGATATTAAGTTAAGTTAAATTAGTGAAGTTAAAATGCATCGATCTAAAAATACATTGCCAGGAGACTAAGTCCAATTAACCCGAGAAATATATCGGTGTGATGGTTTAAATAGTCCGCGCCAATTGGCGCCGTTTTGACGAGATATTTTTTTGCATAGAACACGTGTAACTTCAAACTCGATCGATTTTCTTTGTGTCACGAACAGACCAACTTCTACCAGGTCCGTATCATCAGCCGGAAGACGTCCAATGCTGGACAAAGGCCTCCCCCAAAGTTTTCCACCACGATCGGTCCTGCGCTGCCCTCATCAAACGTATTCCGGCGATCTTGACCAGATCGTCGATCCATCTTGTGGGGTGCCTACTAACACTGCGTCTTCCGGTACGTGGTCGCCATTCGAGGACTTCACTGCCCCAATGGCTATCTGTCCGTCGAAATTAATGTGTGCGTGTTTTTTTTATAAAAATAAGGGACGAGCAGGACGTTCAGCTGATGGTAATTGAAACACCGTGCCCATTACAATGCAGTGCCGCTCAGGATTCTTGAAAAACCCAAAAATTCTGAGCGGCACTACAATTACGCTGGCCAACTTGAGACATAAGATGTTAAGTCTCATTTGCCCTGTAATTTCCCTAGCTTCGCCCCTTCAGACCGAAACACAATAATGCTTACACACTACTGCTTCACGGCAGAAATAGGCGCCGTTGTGGTACCCATAATCTAGCCGGCATCCTGTGCAAAGGAGCTTCCCACTCCCCTGTCAAATTATATTGAAGTAAGAGTGCATTAAATATTTTAATATATACAATATCTATCTCCGGAACTCAAAATGGCTTATAAGGCCCAAACAACGCCAGATAATTTTCGAAAAATGCTACAAAAAACCACATTAATTTTAATTAAGATAGTGTCCCCAGTTCTTTTAACGCTGTATTTATTTATTACAGTTGGTCTCTGTTAGAAATTGAAACTAACGGTACCTATCCAGACGAGGTTCAAGCATACGCAGCAGGAATCGTAGAAGGAGCACTAACCTGGTACCTGATACATATCCACCTGGAGAATACTATCCGAGCGAAATGCGAAGACCGCCCTATTGAAAGGCAATGTGACAAACTAAGGGACCACTTGGATCGGTCGGCTAATATCTGGAAGACGTATGCAGCCGATAGAAGCTCTACCGACCCTTTCTGGCATCATGTAAGTTTTGTCGACTCTTATCTCTGAATTTATTATTACTTTTTTTTCGATACCTATCAAATGTTTTGAAGTTATAGATACTTCTTTAGGTTCGTTATGAAAAAATGATGAGAGTGATAAATTTAAGATGCGCGCATCACTGTAACACAACAGTAACAGGGTGAAGTTGGTTCCTAAAATTTTCTGACGTTTGCGTCATTCGTTATTTTTTTTTGGTTTTTTCGTCCATTATTAGGACATTATTGAATAATTAACTGTCAAAGCCATCTTTTCAAGATTTTTGCAAAATTGTTATTTCTAAAAACGTAGAATAGCATGAGAAATAAATAATTTCAATGATTTTTGCTTCGTTAGGCCAAAGAAGTATATCTTACTTATTGCGTGAATACATAAGTACACACACACTTTTTTTATGTATTAATTATATTATAAATAAATTATAACAGATTTTTGTACATTTTGACGCTGCAATTTTGAGATGAATCGGTAAGGAACTCTACAATATCTCATTTATAAATCATATAAATATAATACAGGAAGATAAATTTATCACCTACAATAACACTTGCATAAGGTCGAAGCAATTAAAAACTAACCAACAATAATTAAAATACAGATACCAGCTACATATTATAAAACAATAAATAATTAATTTAATTATGGAAATGGAGTTATTAAAAATATTATTATTCATGTCACCTAACTCAAATATTATAAACTTATTCAATGATAAATAATGTATATCTGTGTATATTAGTCCTTTAAAATCTTGTATGTTTTGATCAACTCTCAGGTTGTGGCTTCATCTACAGGATCTACTTTACAGTTGATATTGATTATTCGTCACTCGAACGGTTAGCTCAGTTGGCAGAGCACTGGCACAGAACGCCAAAGGTCGTGGTTTCGAGTCCCGCATCGTTCATAATTTTTTTTTTTTCAAATTTTATTTGCTTATTAATCCTAGAAGTGAGTTATCCTTTAATATAAATTGAAGATAGTTAGCTAAGCAGTTCAAAGATCTAGTCTTTATTCCCCGAGACCAATTTACTTAAGTTTCCTTGCGGTTATCTTTATTTATTTAATAAGTATTTGACCACATTGACGGACGGAACCCGAGAGGTACCGGCTTTGAGTCCCATTCATTTAATTTTGGTTACAAATTTATTTTATATACTTAATCAATCCCAGAAGTGAGTAATTTACATTACACAAATACAAACTAGTTTTATATATTAAAGGGTAACGTGTCTGATACATATGTGTAACAATTTTTTTTATGAAAATAAGGGACGAGACGATCAGGACGGTAATTGATACGCCCTGCCCATTACAAAGCAGTTCCGCTCAGGATTATTGAAAAACCCAAATATTCTGAGCGGCTCTACAACTACGCTTATCACCTTGAGACATAAGTTGTCAAGTAAATAATTAAGTAATTGTCATAACATAATTACGGTGTAGGTACTTACGTTTGGCGAAATGTTTATTGATAAGTACTTAACACATTACCTTGTGTTGTATTGGGTTTATCTAAAAGGGACTAGTATGTACACTTAAAAAAAGCGGTCAATTTTGAGTCGGACTCGCCCATGAAGGATTCTGTAGCAACAAGACTATTTGGTTGGTATAGGGGCTCCTGTTTCCGCAATTAAACCACTAGTATGGGTCCATTTTGCGTGCAGTATTGGCCAGTTACTCCAACCAGTCCAGCTCCTTCCAGAAGCTTAGAACATTCCTGGGGTGTTCGCAGACTTCCTGGAGCGACGATTGGTTAAGGTTTGCCCGTTGGTTGGCCACTCCCGCACATTCCAGGATTACGTGAGTGACCGTTTCGTCCTCGGCTAGACAGCGTCTGCACTTAGGACTGTCCGTTACGCCGATTGTGAAAAGGTGCTTGTTAAGTGATGTGTGACCCATAGGGTGCCCACCATTATACGGATGTCATGTCTGTTGAGGCTGATAAGTTAACGTGTCAGTTTGGGCGATAGTGCAGGTATCGCTTCTTTCGACAGTCGTCAACAGCATAGGACATTCATCCATCGGGTGTTGTGTAGGTTGTTGGTGAGAGAGCGTATCCATGAGCGCATTTGGCTGAAGGGCAGTGGCAGAAGTGGCAATGGACCAGCCACTTGGGTTGCCGATGCCCGCCTTGCAAGTTCATCCGCTGCATCATTACCAAACGAACCGCTATGTCTCTTAATCCATTGCAGAGTTACCCGGTTATAAGAGGCAACTTGTTGCAGGGTTTGGTGACACTCGTATAATAGCGCTGTTAGTAACGCCATACTGTCAGTGAGAATTTAGCAGCGAGACTATTTATGACGTATTAAAAAAAACCTACTTACTAGATCTCGTTCAAACCAATACTCGGTGGAAGTTTGCATGGTAATAATAGGGTTCCGTTTTGTGCCATTCGGTTACGGCACACTAAAAACGAATAACAATTATTTATTTATGAATTAAAATCGGCTTTACTAATAACATCGGTGTTGGTATCGACTCATTTTAGTCCATTCGGAGGTCCTCCATCGGGGTGACTTTAGTGATTTAATTATTAATTCATTAATTATTAATTTAAAAGAACTATTAAGTTAATAATATTGCACAAAAGTTTTATTATTAACTAGCTGACGTTGTTCTGTATATAATAAATAAAATATAATAAAAAAAATAATGTTTTTATATGAATTTGTCAATAATATTATATCATAACATCAAAAATTACTTCGTAAAATATGCACCCTGCTGTCGTAATGAAATTGTTTCACAGCAGAACTGTCAAACCGTGCGTCAATAAATTCTTTCATAGAAATTATGTATGGACACATCAAAGGAAAAACAAATTTGTTGTTTTTATTTAATTTAGCAGCATTTTCCTATTCATTCACCTTTTAAACCTTCTCTGGACTTCCACAAATAATTCAAGACCAAAATTAGTCAAATCGGTCCAGCCGTTCTCGAGTTTTAGCGAGACTAACAAACAGCAATTCATTTTTATATATATAGATAACAATCCATTCATAATAACAATGCTATACTGTTGTCCTTTAGATTATCTGTGACTGTTACAATGTCAATAAAGAAACCAGTTTTAATTTATATACAGACAGCCTGGAAATACCTACAATATAACAATTTGTAATTATAATTAAGTCGAACTCATGTATGAAATCTACATAATAACATGAAATTATTGCGTATCTATAACAACAATAGTAAATAAGAAGGTACATTACGTACGTACTTACATGATGCCAGAAAGGGTCGGTAGAGCTTCTATCGGCTGCATACGTCTTCCAGATATTAGCCGACCGATCCAAGTGGTCCCTTAGTTTGTCACATTGCCTTTCAATAGGGCGGTCTTCGCATTTCGCTCGGATAGTATTCTCCAGGTGGATATGTATCAGGTACCAGGTTAGTGCTCCTTCTACGATTCCTGCTGCGTATGCTTGAACCTCGTCTGGATAGGTACCGTTAGTTTCAATTTCTAACAGAGACCAACTGTAATAAATAAATACAGCGTTAAAATAATATAATTTGACAGGGGAGTGGGAGGCTCCTTTGCACAGGATGCCGGCTAGATTATGTGTATCACAACGGCGCCTATTGTAATGTATTTCATATTATTGTGTTTCGGTCTGAAGGGCGCCGTAGTTAGTGAAATTCCTGGGCAAATGAGACTTAACAATCTTATGTCTCAAGTTGACAAGCGCAATTGTAGTGCCGCTCAGAATGTTTGGGTTTTTCAAGAATCCTTAGGGGCTCTGCATTGTTAAGGGCAGGGCGTATTAATTTAAGGGACGAACAGGACGTTCAGCTGATGGTAATTGATACGCCTTGCTCATTACAATGAAGTGCCGCTGAGGATCCTGGAAAAACCCAAAAACTGAGCAGCACTACAATTATTGCGGTACCCATAATCTAACCGGCATCCTGTGCAAAGGAGCCACTGGTAAATTACTCCAATTACTATGAGCTGAAGATCCTGTTCGTCTCTTCTCTTCTTGACATAAAAAAACATCGTTGTAGCTGGTACGATCCGTAAGTTATCAACTAAAACAAATAAGTTATACTTTGATAAGAATTGCAAATATTAATTGTTTGTTTAATTTTGTTAGAATACGTGTAGTCATAGTTCGCATCTCATTTTAGAGTTCCGTACGCAATACGTAACCCATAGACTTATTATTATAAGATAGAGCCTGTTGCTGTAAGGCAACGCATGAAAACAGGCCAGGTTTATTACTTTAGTGTGCATGACAAGCTACGCCTTACACTCGCCATTTATATGACATTTTGTGTTAGTGTGCGTGAATGGCTCAAAATATATATGTTCTAAACACATTTTTTTTCGACGTTTTCACAACGATAGTCTAGACGCACGGACGAGTAAAAAAATATGTAATAATGTAGTAATGATCTAGGGTAATAGGCATAAACTTATTCTTGGCCAGGTTTTATCGGCTGTCTAACTAGGAGACTCTATCTAGACGAATAAATTATTTAGCGGCCGTTCCCAATATTCAGTCTATCTCTAACTTGAGATAAAAATCGTAACTATCGTTGACTTTTCTGTCCCAATAAACTTATCGAACCTCTTCAACAATGACTCGCATAATGAAGAGGTATAAATTTAATTATCACCTGACGTCGAAAGACCCAACGCCTGCTCCTGGAATCACGGTAGACTTCTCTGGGTATCCAGGATCAGTTACCAGCGATTAACAGTAATCGCCTTATCCGTACACGCTGTCTGTCAATAGGACGACGTATAGCTTACCAGCGATAGAAGTTTGTATGGAAATTGCAATTCACGCTTCCCAATATAAGGCGATAAGAATGACTTATCGGCTATATTTACAGCTAATTAATGACAGTAGAAGGTAGTAATTTATCTCTGTAGATAGTATTTTGGGAACTGCCGTAAGCCTATTGCTAAGACTCCGCTCTCCCTTCGTCCGTTTATCTGTCTATCTGTCTGTTTGTGTGAGTGGGCTATAAACTAATAAATAAATAGAAATAACCGTTGAGGAGAATAAGATATTACAATCATGATAATTATTATCACATAACTCTTTATACATAATATTATAGCTACACTAGCTGACCCAGCTAACGTTGTATTGCCGATATTAAAATCGCGATACAAAAGTAACTGTTGATCGTAGATAGGTTAAAATTTGAATTTGTATGGATTTTTTTAATGCTGACTCATAATCAAACAAATTTAAAAAAAAATGTCAAAAAAATTAAAAAATAAATTTGGCGTATACCTTTAACATTTAGGGGGATAAAAAATAGATGTTGTCCGATTCTCAGACCTACCCAAAATGCACTCAAAATTTCATGAGTATCGGTCAAGCCGAAGGAGTTAAACTCCTCCTCCTTCGGCTCAAACACCGCGACATGAGAATTTTATATATTATAAAAAAAAAAAAAATTCAAATTCAAAATTTCTATATTTGGTGTTAAGTTATATATACAAAATTACTTAAATCTACTTATTAAAGCAATTTACAATTAAGCCTTATATATGTAGGTATCAGAAAAACTTATTTCTACAACCCTATCTACGTATTGAGGGATAAAACTTTATTATGCTTAAAAACTAATACATGAGGTTTGTGGGGGGGGGAATCCAGGAAACTGGGAAAACCTGGCTATTTGCTATTGGTTTTATATATTAGATGACATTGATTATATTTATATAAGAAGAGCTCAGACGCTCAATCCATTTAAAACTTAATTAATAAACTATTTCTTAAAACAAGTCGTCTAGTGAAAATGTATAGTATAACTATATTGTATAAGTGTAAATGTACTTTATCTTATTATTTTTGTATGTTAAATTCTTTTTTTTCTCCTCTTTTTTGCGTAAATCTAACAGAAGTAGGTAAATGTTAGTTATATTTATGTAAATAGTTGTATGTGTATATATATATTCTATATGATGTTAATTTATTGCCTTATGTCAAGTTATATGTGAATATAATCTCCTACACGTATAGGTTGCCTGGAAGAGATCGCTGAATAGCGATAAGGTCGCCTAATTGTGCTTCCATAACTGTTATATACATATTTTATGTATTTTAGTGCAATAAAGAATTTTCATTTTCATTCATTCATTAAAATACTATCTTCGCGCCTCAATAAGGCTACTGGAAACACAAGCGCTGGCAGCTATTTCGGTCAACGGATCAGCCTTGCTATCCAACGCGGTAATGTTGCCAGTATTCTTGGTACACTTACACGTAATGATAGTTTTAATTTTATGTAGTCGTAGTATTGTAAATATAGTTATAAGATTTCTTTTGTTTGAATAATAAATATATTTTCAGGTATCATTGCACTACACGCAGATCGGAGGTATTTTCACGGGCTGGAAGCATGGCGTTGAGAAAAGCCAGAAGGAGTATGAAACTGACATTTCGGACCTTTACTGGTTGAACTTTGTGTCGGAGGTTATGGAGGTGCAGGACAAATTGAATATATCTTTGGTTGACCCCACCTTGAATATGTTGCCTGGTCTATCGAGTGCCTTTGTCAGGGTTGCAGGAGATGATGCTGAAAAGAAACTATTTGTCGCTCATAATGCGGCTGGAAGGTAACAGCAACATTTTTTATTTTATTTTAAATTCGCTTCAGCCTTAGAATAAGGAATGGTCTCCGCTGCGCTCCAACTAGATACCTCACTACCTTAGAACAGAACAGAAACTAAATGTTTATTGTACGATATCTAATCCATATTATTGTATTTAAAAAAAAACGCCCGCTGAGTTTCTTGCGCTCATTCTTCTCAGGTCTGAGGCAGTCTCTTTTGAATGGGTGGTAGTTTTTGACTTTCAATAAGTGATTTTGAATAAAAATATTTGAATTTGATACAGAAGTTTAACAGAACATGTGGCACGTTAACTTCACACATTGTTCCAGACTGGCTCGAGTACCCACTTGGGTGTATATTAATTGCATTTTGCAGCTACGCCTGCGGTATCTAGTTGGAGCGCAGCGGAAACCAATCGTTAATCAAAGTTGTTTCTACTAAAATACTTTTATTCTACAGCTATTCAACAATGACTCGCATAATGAAGAGGTATAAATTTAATTATCACCTGACGTCGAAAGACCCAACGCCTGCTCCTGGAATCACGGTAGACTTCTCTGGGTATCCAGGATCAGTTACCAGCCAGGATGAGTTCTACGTCATTAACGGAGAAGATCACAGAATGGCTGTTACTGGAACGCCCTTAAGGAATTTCAATAAAAACTTGCGGAAAGACGTCAATATTACAGAACAGGTATAAAGTTGTCAATACTTTTTTAACAATAATTAATTTGATTGTAAATGCAAGGTCAAAGTATAACTTAACTTTATTCAATTAGGCTTAATTTAAACTAAGCGCTTTTGCATCGTCACTAAAAGTATTTCTTTTAAATGACTGAATATACCATATATTCGGAAAAAGTTGAGCTCGTGAGAAGAACATACAAGAAACTCGACGGCCACTCTTTTCAATCAAATTGACTATTTTACAATGGCTGTGATATACATAACAAATTAGTTTGTAAGGTGCTGAATCCAATATCTGTATCGTGTTTAAATAATATAAATTATTCCATAAATACTAATCAGTAACTTACCGCTTATTGTTTAAATATTAATTAACGTGTGTTAGATGCATC
The DNA here is from genome assembly GCA_949711755.1 of Leptidea juvernica. NCBI lineage: Eukaryota > Metazoa > Arthropoda > Insecta > Lepidoptera > Pieridae > Leptidea > Leptidea juvernica. The sequence continues at coordinate 5,377,339 of CATIXQ010000011.1, forward strand.
AACCTTTAGAGCACGAATTCACTGTACAAAAAATGCTGGTAAGGATGCTGCGTGAGCATTATGGTCGTGATTAATGTCACAATTAGAAATCGCATCCAACAAATACAATGATTTATAAACTATAACAGGTCGACCTGGCACCATCGTTCCTAAGTCTATTAAATCCCCACTTCTCCTTTAATTTACTTACTCAATGTTTAACATACTTCTCTCCATTCCGTTTTGGTAAATTAAAAAAACATTAAATTCTTATTTATAACTTACAGCTAGTTACTTATATATTGATATTCCAATCAAAGATAATGCCTAGATATTTAATCTTCTCAATATATATATATATATATAATGAAAATGGTTTTTGTTTGAGGCTCTTTCGCACCTAAACCGCTGATCGTATCGAAATGAAACTCTCGCGTTCCGTGCGAGCGCTCTTTCCAACTGAGCCAACCGTAAGAGTGACGTATCGTTGATAAAATCTTGCATGCTTTGTTCAACTCTCAGGTTGTGGTTTCATCACGGAACGGTTGGCTCAGTTGGTAAGATCCCTCGCACGGAACGCGAGAGGTCGCGGGTTCGAGTCCCGCATCGTTCATAAAATTTTATTTGTGTAGTCAAAGTTAAGTTTAGTTTCCCGTTCATCGGATGCTGATTGTGTTAGTCAAACATTTATTTACCCCTTTCTTTTTCAGGTTCCCATTGGTCCTCGTATATCCGCTGCTAATCATCTCGCCACCAATGTCAGCTCTTGGGGTCACTTAATTGCCCGCAGCAACTCCGGCACAGCGTGCAAACAGTGGTTGGTTGTGGACTTCAACAAGTTCGACAGCTTGCGTCATATTAATGTAGATGTTCATACCGAGGACGAGAAGGAAGTTATTAAAGAGACCATGGTGAATAAGTAAGTTGTTTTATGGTTTTAAATGTTTCGTATATACCAACCTCCCTCCCAATAGGTATAGATAACGGATTTACATATTTTGTCAAAGTCATTCCTCACTTCACACTTCCTGTGAAAGAAGCTCTTTCACTAAATCCATCCATCAAAACTTTCATACATGCTCTTGTTCTTGGTCATGAAATAAACGCTTCACTCGGCATTTTCCAACACGTTTTGTCATCTATCATCTCTCTTTAGTCTTTACCCAATCACTCCAACATTTTCCTTAATAAGCAATAGCTGTCACAATATCTTCCTGTATTCCACATAACTCTTTTTATAAGATGAGCTATTAAAATACTAAATTGTCCATCTAAAATCAAACGTAATAAGACAATTAATATGTTTTTAAATATTATAAAAAAAACTGTTTGGCAAAGACTATCCAGCACTGGAAAGGTTTTTTTGCATATGCTGGTGGCTAGATGGGTTTCGCTGCATATTAGCAAGAACATATTGGCTAGAAACACGCAATACATAGTGCAATTTCTCAGCTAAAGAGCCTTGTCTCAGTGTGACAAACACCGCCATCTTGTGAAGTGTTAATTTTTGACAGTCGTTTTTTATTTGCTTTGACTTTTACACAAATCATCTTGCCCCAAACTAGGAATAGCCGTGCAGGACAACGTTATACATACTTAAACATACATAAATACACATAAACATCCATGACTCAGACACAAACTTCCATATTCATCATATAATTTGCACTTACCGGGTTTCAAACCCGGGACCTCTAGCTAAGTAGGCATGGTCACTAACCACTGGGCTATATGTGTCGTAAAACAAACACAATAGCGAAATGTATCGAGTCAGCTACTTTCAATTAAAACATTTTGAAATCAAATTAATTCATGTAAATCTCTATAATCTAATCAAGTATAATTTGGCCTTTACGAACTTTTAGTAAACTATTATTGGTTTCCAGCGATACGAGACACACAATAGTCCACCGGGCAGGCTCGGGTAGAACCAAGGGTCTAATGTGGCTGATAGAACAAATACCAGGGCGAACCCACTCTGCTGACATTTCCGATGCCTTTTTAGAAAGACAATATTGGGGTACTTATGGATTACCCTACTTTAAGGTAAATAATATACAGTAACTGTATTTAATTTCTTAATAAAATTTGAGGAACTGTCACGGAACACTTCGTGTTTTAAGATAGTGCAAATAACTTTTTGTTGTGTGTCGATTGGTGTGCAAGCTGTGATCTTAGATTAAGCATTGGTCTCCGCTGCGCTCCAACTAGATATCGCAAGTATGTCGCAAAGTGCGGCAACTAATACTACGCCAAAGTGGGCGTACTCGAGCCAGTCTCGGGCAATGTGTGACGTTGACGTGCCACATGTTCTGTTAAACTTTGCTAATAATTGAAACTAAAATGCCGGGTTGCGTAGTAAAACTTTGTAAAACGAATACTACAAGCAATAAGAAAGACACTGGGATCACATATTATCAGCAAGTATTTTGTATTATATTAATTTAATTTAAATTTAATAAGATGCCACGCACACAAGCATCTAATAGTTGCCGTAATAAAAAAGCTATTGTTCTTAGGTAGTGCGGTATCTAATTGGAGCTCAGCGGTGTCCAATCCTTAATCTAAGATCACAGCTTGCTTAGGTACTTACATACGATTTTATTAAATGTACCTCGACCTGTATAGCAGAGTGGTTAGCGATCCTACCTACTAAGCTAGAGGTCCCGGGTTTGAACTTCGAACCCCGGTAGGTGCGAAATCATTTATTTGATGAATATGTATGTTTGTTTCCGAGTCATGGATGTTTATATGTATTTATGTATGTTTAAGTAAGTATATTGTATTAAATATATCGTTGTTTTGCAACCCATAACACAGGCTATATGCCTAATTTGGGGCAAGATAATTTGTGTGAAAGTGTGTTAATATTATTATTATTATCAATACTGTAATATAATTGCAGGATATAGCTGAAATTACTTATGTCACAAAGATGGAAGAATTGTATGGAACAATATTCTCTAGTTCAGAGTCACCTCGATCCAGAGCTTTCGAACGTGGTTTCAAGAATGCGACGTCTGTGAAAAGTATTTTGAAATTAATGAGAGTAAATAATATAACAGCATTGAACTCTTCGTCCGCACATTGTGATAACTGCTTGCTCAACAAAACTGCATACTCTGTACTTGGTATGAGGGGTGACATTATTGAAGAATTTAATACCCCGTATGGAGTTATTGATACAAAAGTAGTGTTTGGTGAGTCATCATTTGTATTCAAATAAAATTTTTATGAAAATCAGGGATGAGACGAGCAGGACGTTCAGCTGATGGGAATTGAGACGACCTGCCCATTACAATGCAGTGGCGCTCAGGATTATGGAAACACTCTGAGAGACACTACAACTGTGCTACTCATCTTGAGATATAAAATGTCCAAGTCTTATTTGCCCAGTAATTTCACTAGTTACGACGCCCTTCAGACCGAAATACAGTGATGCTTACACATTACTGATACATGGCAGAAATAGGCGCCGTTGTGGCCATAATCTAGCCGGCATCCGGTGCAAAGGAGGTCCCAGATATATTTTTATTCAAAATAAGATTTCGAAGACTTATTGAACGACAAAACTCATTCGAAATTTTATGCCTCGGGCATGAGAAAAACGGGCTCAAGAAATTCAGTGAGATTCTTTTATAAAATTTCATCCCAATAATATAATTTCCTACAATTAATTGGATTATTAAATTGTCTGAGGGTGGGTTTTGGGCTCTTTGAATTTCGTAACACATTTGTTTGGTACATTTTCTGTTGTAAAAGTATACCTACACATCGCCCAACAAACATACTTAGCTACTAACATGACAAACTAATAGTAGCGCATAACAAGCATAAGTTGGTAGCTAGTGTCAACATTGAGTTTATGACATTTTCTAGAAAATTCGCAATTTTTTTTTATTTATCATATTACATATACCGATATAGAACTAGGTCAACTTAGCATCTAAAAAAACCACAAAGGTTAACAACTAATGCTAATAACACTTAATAATACGTCACAACTCACAAATTAAATGAACAACAGTGAAAATATTTTAAAAGACATAAAAACGAATAAATATAACTTATAAATATGACTTAGCAGGTTCAAATTCTCTTAGCTGCTATAATTAACTGATATAATAAACTAGTATAAAGTATCTTTTATGTAAAACACGAAAGACATGACGCCGGTATTGTTCGCTGCTTTTACCATCGCGAGTGATGACTCACTCACTGCCTTTGTTGCTTGTCTATCGAGTGTTGTGTTATGGGCAAAGAGAATTTAAACACTACGATGGGCAGGGCGAATCAGGTGAACGTCTTATTCATCTTGTCAATTTCTCTCGTTAAAAAAAACTATAAAAACCTCAACGATATTATCCTGTATGAGAGCTTTATTGTTTTTAAAATTAACTATTACTACAAAGATTTTTATACACGCTTGCCACATCAGGAACTGACCAAATATGCTGAACTTATTATGGTAGTTAAAAGGGTCATTAAAATAAATGATGTTCTTAAGTTAAATCTTTTTTATTAATTCAGGATCTTCCAAGGACTCTTCACTGCAACTCACGGGAATATCCAGCCCGCCTTTCACCGAATACAACTCTACAGTACCAATCAACAAGGGCAATATTGCGACCATTTACACCGACAAATTTGACGACGTACCATCTCTCAACGGTCTTGAAATACGAGATCTCGTGCGGCAAAGACGACTGGAAGAAGAGGAAGAGGCGATTAAAGAGCTCACAAAAGACGTCATCAAACCTTTTAAATGGTCAGAGAGCGAATATAAAGATGAAGCTCACGAAGGCCTACCCGACTTGTGGAACTTTGGACCTTTCGTTCCCAACTGGTCTTGGTGAATCTCTGCTCTGACAAAATAATAAACATAATAATTATTTTTAATGTAATATAGGGACTGTTTTATACATAAATAAGAACCTAATAACTGTCAAATCTAAATAAAAGACATCGTTGTGTTAATCAAGTCATATAACCCCTGCCTGTTGGATGTGTCACAAAACCTTGCCATATGATTGCTTTTAATGGCAATTTTTGAAGATTCTGTCTTGATTACGTCACTAAGATGATGGCGGATTGTCCCTGTGCTAATTCGTTCGGCATTATAATTCAAATGACTTAATATGTACTTAAGCATGTAGTGAAATGTTTTTGTGTTAGTTAATATTTAATTATATAGACTATTTATAAATATTGCTCGTCCGTCCTCCTAATTGACCAAATATTGTCCAAATTAGATAAATTTCAAAAACTTAATTTATACTTAATTATTTATTTCTGTCATATTTTTTTATTTTTAGCTAATAAATAGTGATTCGTCATATAGCTATGAATTCATCATTCTATTTTAATTTTTCAGTAGATGTTTTGTGCTATGCTGTAAGTTATTTTTATTTTGTACCTGTCCTATTTATGTTTTAGGAAATACATTTTTGCAAATTTTGTCAATTAATAAGAATGAAGTGACTTAAAGAAACATTTTGATCTACAAATAAATTGTTTCTACAAATTTTGTTGTTTGATTTTAATTTAACCACTGGTCCGTATGACTGTACAAGTTAGGTATGAATTCTAATACAAGTACGAAATTTCATTCACTTATTTAACTTCAAAGTCTTTCACTGTAATGGAAGCCTAAATACGGGATCTACAGGCTACCGTAACTGATTACCCAAAAAGGTGACATTCAAAAGGTCCTCATATCGAATTTTGTGGCAGAACATAAAATTAATTTCGATATTTTTAGTTAATAAACAGAAATATAGTATAGTTTATGTATGTTGTGCGGTTTTAGTATTAATTCGCACTCTCTCTTCTTGAAAGTTAAAAAGATATAGTAAGTAATCAATATTGTGGGCATGAGCCACTGGAATAGAAAATTTACAAGCTCAGTTCAGCCAGTTTTGACTATTGTATTGATAATTATTGTATTTATCTCAATAAAGTCCGTTGCTAATCTCCGCGTGCAACGCAGAGCAGCTTAAATTGGACCCAGTGCTCTGTGAACGGATGGATCACTTGGCGATGCGTAGATACATTCTTTGTGTGTATTCTACCGCATTTATCAAGGGGAGTGTTCCGAAGACCTGTTTCATCTGATTCCTGCCACCTAATTCCACCTTCGCACGACGCGCCATAAGTTAGGATATCATCCTCACTATCTGAATGTGTGACAGTCCACAATGCGCTTTCAAGGAGCTTTCTTCCACGTACTACAAAGCTGCGGAATGAACTTCCTTGTGCGGTGTTTCCGGGACGATACGACATGGGTACTTTCAAAAAAAGCGCATACTCCGGCCGGCAATGCTCCTGTGATTCTTCTGGTGTTGCAAGATAATGTGGGCGGCGGTGATCATTTAACACCAGGTGACACGTAAGTGTTTCCTTCTTTTCCCTAAAAAAACAATATATTTATCTATAATCATAATTTTTCTTTGTTTACTATAATGAGCAGTCTGAGCTTGACACTCAATAAGTACGAATAATATATACTTTGTTTATACATACAAGAAATAATTGTTTTAAAAAAGGAGGAACTGAGACGATGTTTTCAGGTTATGTATAAACACATCGACTACGAGTAAAAAAAATGAACATGACGCATACTTGAATTAAAAAAGTGAACCAAGTATAAGTGTTATAGCCGATTGGATTATTCGTGAAATCCAAGGTGACTGCCTTGCAAAATCTTTACTAATATTATGACTTATTTCGGCAGAGAATAATAATTTTGGGACCATTTTTAAAATCCAAGATGGCTGCCGCGCAGTATCAAAGAAATACATACAACATTATAGACATCGTTTTCCAGGTTCTCGAGGTAGTTGAGATCGAATTTTACAATATTTCTGATATCCAAGATGGCCACCACATAATATTATCATTAACATCTAATAGATATCGCTTCCAAGCTTCTGGGAGTGGGTGAGATTGGATTGAAAATTATAAAATTGGTCTATAAAACCATTTTCTATTTAATATGCATCATATACACATTCATACCCATCTTCTAAGGTTCCGTATGTAAAAATCGAGAACCATTTTATGATCATTCATGTGTCTGTCTGTCCACCCTTCAAAGTACATTTTTCGAATACAATCAAGATATAGATTTTTTTTTTTACTTTTAACTTTTATTTCAATTTGTTTGCTTAGAACAATGACGTTCTATACATATAGACAATGCACCTGATTCAAAATCAAAGCTGAAATATGGCACATGCCTCAAATGACATCATCACTTTCGACTGCTAAGTCTATACATTTCTGCGTTTATTCCAATTGTTTAAAATATTATTGGTCAATAGGCAGCAATGTAAACACTATTTCAGTTTCAGCTGCGTAATTTGAATTTAGAACTCGATTTGGACAGTGACATTAGTGGAACAGCAGTTAAGTATTTTTTTAAGTACCTAAGTAGGTATTTTTAGTTATCTAGTGTACGGGAAAGCTGAAAAATATTAGCTTTTACAGTTTTGCGATGTAAATAAGTATCATTTATCACTAGGTAACGATATTTCCGTGATAACGTGTAAATAGCACTAGTATGTAAGGGTTCACGTTCTTGTAAACCGTTCACATTGCAGCAACTGACTCCAATAATAACAATAATCGTTACTAGAATAAGATTTATTAATTAACTAGCTGACCCGGCAAACGTTGTTTTGCCATATAAAGTATAATTCACGCGATAGTTTTATAAGTTATTACTTATATAGCCTATATATATATTGTACATCATTTTGTTCTATTGTCAATAGTTTTTGCAGCACACGCAAAAATAGGTTTTCGATTTTACACCTTGTGTTACAAAATAGCAATTTTATTACGGATCCCTTTAATTTTTTATTTAATTTAATTTTGAAAAAATAGCCTTCCTCGATAAATGGACTACCCAACACTGAAAGAATCATTCAAATCGGACCAGTAGTACCAGAGATTAGCGCGTTCAAACAAACAAACAAACAAACACTGCAGCTTTATAATATTAGTATTGATTATATATTATATTTATTGTTTTGGAATAGTGTTTTTGAAGTCGATTGCTTTTTTGTTAAATTTTATTTTTATTTTTAGATTTTTAGTGAATCTGAACTACACTAATTAATAATTAGTCTAACGAATTTGGGATCATTTTCGAAATCCAATATGGCCGCCGCCCAAATTTATGATTTCAACAATATGGATATTGAATCCGAGGTTCTTAAGGGTGCAGAGAACGAATTTGGGATCATTTTTTAAATCCAAGATGGCCGCCGCGCAAATTTATGATTTCAACACTATTGATATCGAATCCGAGGTTCTCGAGCGTGCAGCGAACGAATTTGGAATCATTTTTGAAATCCAAGATGCTCACCGCGCAAATTTATTATTTCAACAATATGGATATCGGATCCGAGGTTCCAAGGGTGCAGAGAACGAATTTGGGATCATTTTCGAAATCCAATGTCTATATGTGCCAATGAAGTGTCACGAAAATATGGGACGTTTTTTATCCAAGAAGAAGATTGACACCGATTGATTATATATTATTATTATATTATAGATTATATAGAGTGAGAAATGGCGAACGTAGCATGAAGCGTATGGGTCACCTGGTTTACGTGATCACTGCCGCCCACATTCTCTTGCAACACCATAGGAATAACAGGAGCGTTGCCAGCCTTTCAGGAAGGTTTAGACGCTTTTTTTGAAGGTACCCATGTCGTATCGTCCCCGAAATACCGTAAAAGGAAGTTCATTCCACAGCTTTGCTGAACGTGGAAGAAAGCTCCTTGAAAACCGCACTGCGGAGGACCGCCAAACATCCAGATGGTGGGGATGATATCTCACCTCACTTGGGGCGTGTAAACAGCTCTTCGGAACACTCCCCATGATAAATGCGGTAGAAGACACACAATGAAGCGACGTTTCTACGCAACGCCAAGTGATCCAGCCGTTCACAGAGCACTGGGTCCCCGACAATTCAAGCCGCTCTGCCCGTGGTCAAATAGATCCAGCTGATACTGGGGTGCGCAAGACCAAAAATGGCAGCAATATTCCATGTGTGGCCGGACCTGCGCTTTGTACAGCGCTAGAATGTGGGTCGGCTTGAAGTATTGCCGTGCTCTATTAATAACGCCCAGCTTCTTCGAAGCCAATTTGGCTTTGCCCACAAGATGGCTACGGAATTGGCAATTGCTCGAGATTTCGAGGCGCAGTATTCCGATACTAGGCGAGGCTTTAAGAGAAGTGTTGTCGAAGAGCGGTGTTACGACAAATGGGGTTTTTTTGGTGGACAAGGTTCAAGGTTCTGGTCGACAATTACCCGAGAGAGACCTGCATGGCCCGTGTATAACAATATGTCCAACATATCATTGCTATACTGATACTACACCCTTATCTCGATAACTGCAGCTACATTAGATGTCCCTCCTCCGTGGAGGTTTCTCAACAGACCGCACTGAGTCACGTGGCCAACAAACAAAAACTTAATGTAAATGGGCTAGCAATAAATTACATGTAACAATATATTTTACTACATTTCCTTAAAACCTCTAGTTTTTCTCTCTAAATATTTTAGACGTTGTATTTACTTGGCTTTTCTCTGAGAGAGGTGATACAACGACTTTTTTTATGGATAATAATAATAATAATTCTTTATTTGCATAATGCTTGCATAATAAAAGTTAACAAAAAATACAATACGAATCAACACATTAGCCATATAGGGCATCCAAATTTAGTTAGCTCCACGTCAAATTATAATAATATAATTTTAATATTACAAGCACATAATATTTCATTGTTACATCATATTAACATCTACGCAAAATATACGTGTCATATACATATGTGTATATTTAGTCAAAGTTAAACACAAGATTATAAAAAGAAAATCACAAATTTAAAAAGTCAAATACATCATAGAAATTGTAAATAATTAGCCATTCATATAGTTGAGTTTTAAAAGGACCGATATTCAACAATTTAATAGCATCGGGAAGTTTATTAAATATTTTAATACACAATATGGCATGATGATTTTTAGTATACAAAGTAGTCCTGGGAGCTTTTTTGTAAACAAGTCTATATGGATGTCGTTGGCCGCGGCCATACATTTCCTTGGCATAGGAGGTAAACGATCATACATATGGGTGACAACTAACAGTCAGGTCGGGTAAGTGACCACCGCGTCCCATACTCTCGTTTGAATGACAAAAACGATTCCGAACCCTACAAGACGTCGAATAAATGTATTTTATCATTATTTCTTATGGACGAGTAGGACGAACGACCGCCTGGGTCACCTAATATTAAGTGATTACCGTCACCCACATTCTACTGCAATACAAATATACATTTAAACTATATTTAATACCTAGTGTATTCAATATTATAATATTGTTGTCTATACTGACCTGTATAAATATCACTGGACTGGCTGTTCCATATGTTTGACAGCAAACTTTTTGTGTCTATTTGAAGCGCCACTCGCGAGCGTCCAGATAACTAACGTTTGACGTATAATACAAATAGCTGCGAAGGAACGTACAATACGCTTAAGTATTTCGCATTTTGAATTAATTTCTTTCGTTTTCCGTGTTATTTATACTTCAAGAATTAACGTAATAAAGTACACATTTTTTTGTAAATAGTTTCCCAACATCTATCGATCTTTGCTGAGGTCATCCCTAGTTTTACTACCGCAGACTCTCGCTACATGGCCAACAGCGCCATATATTATAGAAGGAGGTGTGTGATTGTCTAGCACCCATGTGTGTGTGGTGTCGCACCAGAATAGCACCACCCCATCTCCTCTTGTGGGTGTCGTAAGAAGCGACTAAGGGTTATAAACAACGGAGGATAGGCAGCAGAATCTTTCGTTAAGAGCACATCATCTACTGCGATCGCCAACCCACCTGCCAAGCGTAGCGATGATGGCAAAACCCCCCAAACATGACAGATAGTCGGGGAAATCTTTGCAGCCGTGGACGTCTTCCGGCTGATGATGATGATAGCACCGTGCACGGTGCTAAGGTGTGCAAGAGAAAGGTACAGGAACAAACAAGTTGATACGAGACTCGAGGGCAAAAATACATACAGTCAACTGCTTAAGGGTTAACTATAGATTCGGTATAGAGCTCTGACAGTACTTTCATGTTCCGCACGGGTTTAATGGAAATCCAGTACGTTTTAAAAGCAACTAAACGCTTTTAACTTAGCGGGATTATACTACTTATTATACATAATACTATGTCACCACAGTAATCACATTACAGTATTTACTGCTATTTCAAAGTTATGTCAAATGCCTGCACGTTTCATACTAAAACTAAACTAAATTTATTTTTTTACATATGACTTGATAAGTACATTTCGTAGTATTTACATTCTCTTTGATTTTATATTCTGTTAAATATTTGTGCCCAAAAAAAAATAATTATGACTTCACTTGTGATAACTGTTATGTGTTCATGTTTTCAATTCCCGATTCTGATTTCCGAGTCGTTTTAATAATGGTGATCTGTCATGTGTTTCTACTTTCTGTGAGTCACACGACACCCTCGGTTACAGACATAAAACAATTAATTCGTCCTATTATTAATTATAATCCATGATTTTTACGCTTTATATTTATTATTTAATAAAATCAATTTAGTCATCAAAGTACCATGAACTTTTTTAGGAAAGCCCCAACTGTTAAAGGTAATTTTGTTGAACCTTTTCATGGAAAAACGAATTTCTGTTCCTTTCGTGTGCTTGTAAATAACAATGATTATTTCAGAGCAACAGCGACAAAATGACCGAGAATTAAGAAAAGCAACTAGAGAAATCGACAGAGATAAGGTGGCTCTGGAGAGAGAGGAAAAAAAATTAGTACGTACCTATTGCCTATTAAATTTTCTAAGTCCTTTTTTACAGACTAATTCCAAAGGTATAGATTTACTTAATTATCATTTAATGTTGCAGGAAATGGAAATAAAAAAGATGGCTAAGGAAGGCAATAATGAAGGTTGTAAAGTTCTTGCTAAACAATTGGTACAGTTGAGGAAGCAAAAGACTAGAATGTTAACAGCTAATAGCAAGGTAAATACGACAGATTTTGAAATTATTTATCTATAGATGTGCTGAGAATTTTATTTTGTGAGTATTGAATGAGAGTGAGTTCTCACAATCATCTATGTAACACAACATTTGTGTAAAGTTTATTTAAGTTGACAAAACAATTATCAAGTATGCACCACTTCCACACATTGTATTGCATTGTGATATGCCACCAATCTTATTTATACTAGTGGCACACTATGATGGCCGCTTTGACATATTATAATAGTGATGTGAAATGTCAATTTATTCACGAAAAAAATATAATCAAATCTATTAGTTTTTGTTGCAAGTAGTACCTGATTAAAAAGGTTTAATAAAACAAAAATATAAATGTATAGATAATATAATTGAACAAACTGAATATTGGAATGAAAATGAATATACATACTTTATATGCACATAAGAAACATATGAATACAAAAAGAGACCAAAAAAGGTGTAACAAAAGGCCAGATTTAATCAGATTCGTCCATAACACTATTTTCACTGTTGTCACTGCTATCATCACCTACATTAATTATAAGTTTGTTTTTCTAAAATATTATCTATTTTCACATCTCTGTCATAATCTTCCCTTATTAATTTAACAGTTATATTCACAACCTTTTTCCAGTCTCCTTTAGTCACATGTTCACAAGCTTCTTCTAATATTTTTAGCATTTTTGTTGTAGTAAATAAGGGTTCTGTATTGCGTCTTGCAGCATATCCCTTAATTTGAGCCCACATCAATTCAATTGCATTATATTCACAATGGTAAGGCGGTAACCATATAAGTCTGTGCCCATGTTCTTTCCACCATTTCATCAATGACATGTTGTATCTTGGTTGGTTTGTTTTCTTTTAAAAGACATACTTATTTCACATTTAGCATTTTTATGTTTGCATATACACCATTTTTTTGAAGCCAATACCAGATATGTAACTTATAATGAAAGTATTTATATGATTTCAGATTTCTAGCGTTCAAATTCAGAATAAAGCAATGGGTGCTAATATCGCAATCGCTGGGGCAATGGGCACAACAGCGAAAACAATGGGAAGCATGAATAAAATAATGAATCCACAACAGATAGCAAGAGATATGGAGGCATTTAAACATGCAAGCGCAAAGATGGATATGACTGACGAAATGAGTAAGTATTATTAAACAAAAATTGCACTTATGTATTACTATTACTGAATTTTTAAATAATTCTTGAGATAACCCTATCATTATGTCAAACCAACTATCAATTTGTTATGTTTTGTAAGTGATAGCCCTTACTTCTAAGATTAATACACAAATAAAATTTGAAAAACAACCAACCCACAACCTCTGGAGTTCCATGCCAGTGCTCTAACCAACTGAGCTAACCGTTCGAGTACCACCTCGTTATAAATTCTGTTTGCTTTGTTCAACTCTCAGGTCGTGGCATTATCATCATCAGGATCTACTTTACAGTTGATAACCTGCTCAACCCCAATATTTGCATATTAGGAATTTGACTTGAGATGTCACTCTTGTAAATCTAAACAAATTGTTATGTTTTTAAAGTGATAACCCTCACTTCTAGGATTAATACACCAATAATAACCAATTATCATAAATTTTAAAAGATCTTAATATGTTGCCGATGAATGTTTTGACATAATGTATGTTATATAGAATAATTTTACAAAGATTTAACCATAAACTTAGTATACTAGCATAATATACAAACACTCTCCTTATTATGGCGAGACAAAATTTAAAATGTTCATGTGTTAGTTTTATAGATGTGTCGGTGAAGTGTGTAGTATTTTGCATGGTCAATCCTTATCACAAATATTGATAAACGACGTCATATTCATGTATACAATATTTTATTTTCTAACGCATTTTTTTTTCTAATTAATATAATCTTTGCAAAATAGTGTGTTTTACTGTGTATATAAAATGTAATATTTAGTGTTTTAGTGCATAAGTAATGTTCTACGAAAATAAACATCACAAAACGAATATTGAAAAATCAGTATTTACCTGTGAAAAATTTCTTTAGTTGGATTTTTGCAACATTTAACAACACAAGCTAATACAGCACACAAAACACCATTATATGTTTTAATTAATATGTGTTAAAACACAAAACAATAACAATAAAAAACTAAAAATAAAACAGGGAAATATTTGACAAGAGACTAATGGACACTAAATTGTTTCAAAATGGTTTCATGGTCTTCATCTATTCCGTCTCTTTCTCACACCTAGGTTTTTATGTAAGGATCTTACCTCTCACTTTCACACAGGGTTAGTCTTTTACGCTAGTATACTAAGTTATGGATTTAACCATGTATCATCACTTTGGAACAGTTGAACAATTTCTTCTCATTAAAATCAGAAGAAATTTATCGCCACATCTTAAAATAAATATCTTCAGGATTTTGCAAATTTTTTATTCAATTTATGCACAGTGGTAAACAGGTATGTTTTGATCATATTTATTTATGTTTATGTATATTAAGTTTCAGACACTTTGGACGATATTATGGATGAGTCTGGCGATGAACAGGAAACTGAAGGAATTGTCAGTCAGGTTCTTGATGAGATTGGCATTGAAATCAGTGGAAAGGTGTGTTATTCTTATTATATCTAGATAATCAAGAATGTTTTGCTTTAAGACTAGATATTCAATATGTTTTTATATGAAATTATCTGGGATCCAGTAATCTATGAACTTCATTGTGTGTGTTCTTTATCACATGAGTCATTCCGATGAAATGTTCTAATTCTTGCCTCTGCATTTAAACTTCACACCACATGACACAAATTTGATTATCTTCCTCACTATTTGGATATGTGGTGTTCCTTTACAGTGTGTTTATGAGTGGAAGTGTCACATTACACCCTGAGAGACAACCGAATTGGACTGGCATGCTCGAGAAATATCACTTTGTGTAGGGACCCTTAAGCTTAGAGCATGCAAGCTTACAGTCCATAGTCTTGCGGATGACCATGGGCGGTTGCTTCACCACTTTCCATCATGTGGGCTCTTGCTCGTTTTCTTTGGCTGTCCTAAAAATAAACACAGTAGGGGACATTATACTCAAGAATCAAGAAAAAGAGCAAAAAGTAAATTTTTTTATGTTTTGTTTTTGATTGTTTATAATTTTAATAATTTTTTTATAAATATGAATATTTTACCTTCACTTATTGCATTTTTCATTATCTAATTAAAATTGAATAGTGCTTTACTATGTTTAAACTAAAATAAACAAATGAAGATATTTAAAAAAACCATCTCAAAAATCTAGTAAGGCTGATGTGTTTTAATTTGGTGGTTAAGAGTAAAATAAACTAAAATAACTATTATGATGTTAGTAGGTCTCATAAAACATGCATAAAGATGCCAATACCAATTCTAGATTTACGCAAACATAGGCAATGTCATTATATTTATCACACAATAATCACTTTGGTGCAATTTTACGTAATTTTGTACGGCTAGTCAAAAATATGTTTTTTTGCTCTCCTGTTTTATTTTTGGTTTACCGTGTTTTATTTTTGGGACAGCCGACTTAGAACAGTGTGGTTTTCAAGAAGCTTTCTACCACGCACAATTAAACTTTGGCAAGAACTTCCTTGTGCAAAAAACATATACATCTGCCTACTTTTAGGGAGCCTTTGCTGACAACACTGGATCCTTCCCTTTGCAGGAGAGTGTGAACGGTGTTGATTACTTACCATCAAATGACCCATACATCTGTTTGTCTTCATATAAAGCATGTTTAAAGCTTGATGTGTACTTGATGTACATTTTTCGTTTTATATTTTCAGATGGCAAATGCACCATCGGTTGCAGGAAATAGACTTGGTGCATCAACTAAGGATGCAGACAAAGACATAATGGCGCAGTTAGCTAATCTCAAATCATAAGACTAAAATTTAATCTGTTTATAAATATATTATATTATGTATAAATATTGTAAATATAATATTATTTTGGGTTCTATATCGTAAAGTAATAAAATTCTTCACTTAATACCACGGACTAGTAAAAACAGAAGGACTCCGCGCCGTGATATTAGCAAGTGAAGCCTTTATGCTAGTGTGTGTGCGGTTATGGGGTATATCAGTTACACAGTTTTTTCTCCCCTAAATAATCATATATCCACAAATACTTTTATAGTATTGTTTTTACACTTTTTCACAACGCACGACGGCATTTTTAAAATATTTTATTGCGACGATGGCAAATCTCATAATGGCGGCCGATCGGCTTGTATTAGTGTAAGTGTACACGTGGGGCTATGTATTTACACGTTTACCGGCTTGTTTAGGTGCCTCACTGTTATGTAAGGTGACACGGAGTCCTTATTTTTTTATTCGTCCTTGCTTAATACTTATATTCTTTGATACCCATATATTTTGCATACATATAATGGAATTACATATATTTCAATAATACGTTATGCACAGGAAAATGGTTTCGGTTGGAAATAAAAGAACTGTGATCACTCACCTTTGTTGTGAAATTTATAAAAAAAAAAACCTGTTTTCAGACACATTTCTTTAAATAATTGTTATAGAATTGCTAAAAGATTGTGTCATTAATAGGTATTTATATTTTTATATAGTTATTTGCACAGGCTTTATTTTGTAGTGCATAGGAATAATTATCACATAATATTTCTAGTTTTATATGATTGTATGTTATTATTATTTTTAATTTAATTATTAATGTTAAATCAGTGTTATGTTAAAGTTCTATTACTATTTTTAAGTTTTGAACAAACATCATTTCAACCATGGATTTGTTGCTAAAGTGATATTACTAATGTACACATGCACACACTTGTGCGCTATGGGGGAATATAATAACGCATCTTGCTATTGATTCTCCGAGCTGCAGCAGTAAGGTTCATTATACGCCGGGAGACTTCCACTGCTGGACAAGGCCTCCCCCAAAGATCTCCACGACGATCGGTCCTACGCTGCTCTTATCCTACGTAATCCGGCGATCTTGACCAGATCGTCGGTCCATATTGTGAGGTGCCTACCAACACTGCGTATTCCGATACGTGGTCGCCATTCGAGGACTTTTCTGCCCCAACGGCCATCTATCTTTCGGACTATGTGCCCTGCCCACTACCACTTCAATTTCGCAATCATTTGGGCTATGTGCAAAGTCACCGACATTGGTTCTCCTACGGATCTCCTCATTTCAGATTCAATCTCGCAGAGAAACTCCGGACGTAAGTCAAGACAGGCGATATAATCCAGTAAACGTGAAAGATGCTGATATCGCAAACATTGTCAGCTTTTGTTGCTTATAAAAATAAATTTGTACCTGTAATCCATTTTTAGGTCAACCATGCAGGGTGTTTCACTCGAAAGATTTTTACTTATTTAAGCTTTATCTTTAAATCTTTCAGTTTTTTAGCATGAATTCATATTTGACTGAATTATATACTGTATTGGAAACAGATATTGTTTTTGCAAATTGTCAGGTTATTCCTATTTGAGTGGAGGTTAAATTTTTAAGGGCATAAAAGTATATAGTCTCATTAATGTAACTGATTATACATTGTTGATATCTGACTAAAATTATATTTGCACTGTGATAAGAACGTGAAATATATAATGCAATTTTTAATTGTTTTGTTTTTTAAAGATAAATTGTTTTCTTTAACTATTATTCTCTTTTACAGCTTGAAGTCCAGGCCAAGTAAAACCCATTCTCTTTGTCGTGGCAAACAGTCAGATGCGTTTAGATTTTCTGGGTCTGATGTTGAAACTGGAAGGTGGCCATGGAAACTCCGGTTCGGGTTGATTCCAGCGGCCGAATTCCAACACCGGACATTACGGCAAAATGCAAAATACCACCCGCATCACGATGACGTCTGGTATTCCACAATCGCTCGTTTTGCAGGAAATTCTTGCCACGCATAGCCACTTTGTGGAATCAATTACCGGCTGCTGTTATCCGGAACCGATAGGGACTTTAGGGATTTAGGACCTTTAAAGAAAAGAGGATTCTCCCAAGTGAAAGGCCAGCAACGCATCTCTTGACACCTGTTGTTGCGGATGTTCATGGGCGGTTGCCTCACCAATCCCCAACCCGTGAAGATCTTGCCCATTGCTTCCTCTTATATAGAAAAAACTCCTTAATTATTAATTAAGAAAACCCGTCGAGTTTTGGTTCAAACATTCATGAAGTCCATTAAATGCAAAAACTCTTGACTTCCTGACATGTTTTATTATCTTCTGTCTTACCCCCTTATTCATAATGGTCCGCTAACTTTAAACAGCCGTTTAGGAGTGTTTTTTCTCATTCTGACTTAGGTCAATAGAAGAAGACAGAGTGAGAATTAGCAATGCTTTAAGTTAGCAGACTATTATGAATAAGGGGGTAAGAATAGTACTATAAGGTTTCAACCTTTGAAGAATTATGCAAGCAGCTGTATGTTGAATAAGTAATTAATTTATTCTTCATCACACGTGTATTAGTAAAAGCCCAAAAGAACGAAAGTATCAAGAAGACTGAAACGCAGAATACCCCAATATTTCCTAACTAGCCAACCAGATGCATAATTGTTGGGTTTGGCATAGGCCATTCTCCAAGCAAGCTGGTATATACCAGTGGACACATATTGTTGAATGTCCCAGCTAAGGAGACGTGCTTGTCGCGTGGATCTTATAACAATCTTTGTAGTTCCAACATATTATAAAACGTCCATGTCATTGACTTTAGATCTCTGCTTTCAGTTTGTACGGAAAATCCTTGGTTATTATTTTTTATCACACTTGCTCGTAACGTGCATCCATTTATAACATGTTGGACACCAAATACCTGTATATTAGCAATAGAAACAATTCAGTCAATCAACTGAGATTAGGGGGCACGGGGTTCTGAATATTCATTGGTCAGATAAAGATTAAATCGTACTTGATTTATATTTGGCTTTATATATGTGTTCCTAAGGTGGTTGTTTGGGCTCTTCAATGCCTTCTATATAATAATTAGTAACCAACTTGTCACAATTTAAAGGGCTAGGTAAAAAAATAGACTGTACTGATAAACTGTATATTATAGATTCGTCCGTCCTACGAGGTGCCATGCGGTGATGCGGCTAAAGGGCCGTTCACCGCTCGTCCGACACAGTGGCGCCAAACTTGCAAGCGCCATAGAGTATATTATATTCTGTTATTGACCCAAGAGTAACTATTTGTTATTAACTTATTTGTTCTCCGAACGGTGGTAATAGAACGAGTTTGCCCTTTATTATGGTCGATTCGTGTGTTAGATTATTTTATTCAATAATAATTAGTGCATCTTATTGCATACTTAGCGCCCTTGCCTTGTACATGGAAAGAAGTAAGTACTACCGAATAGTTCTATAATTTGTGTTTGATGTTATGTCGATTATGTTGCCGTGGTACGAAAGGAAAGGAAATATAATTTATTTTCCGTTAATTCACGTCACTTTTTTAGCAGTAACAAATTTTGTCGACTATTCGGTCACACCCATAGTTCACCCATAACTTGATAAATTTATATATTTTTTTCCATCCAAGTGTGTTGAATAGTGTTGAATAAGCTGCATGCATCATTTAATGGGTAGTCAGTAAATTATTTTACTAATGATGTCTCTCACTCGCACTAATACTAGTATCGTCGTAATCTAAGTAATTGTGAATAAAATGATCAAAACTCCTGAGACATGATCATCTATACAATTTTTTTTATGGAAAAGGAGGACAAACGAGCGTACGGGTCACCTGGTGTTAAGTGATCACCGCCGCCCACATTTACACACAAGGAAGGTGTACGCGTGTTTTTTGAATGTATCCATGTCGTATCGTCCCGGAAACACCGTACAAGGAAGGTGATTCCATACCACCACACCACGTAGGTACTATAACGTGGAAGAATGCTCCCTGAAAACCACAGTGAGGGGGAACGCCACACATCCAGATGGTGAGGATGATATCCTAACTTGTGGTGGTGTCGTGCGAAGGTGGAATTCGGCGGTAGGAATCAGGTGAAACAGCTCTTCAGAACACTCCCGTGATAAATGCAGTAGAAGACACACAATGAAGCGACGTGTCTACGCAACGCCAAGCGATCCATTGAAATGGCTTTGCGTTCAATCGCTATAGGTACCGACAAGTTCAGACCCAATCACTTGTATCTCACCCTGATGGAGGATCTGCGATTGTATCGAACCTAGTCGGTACCAGCACCTATTTTACTAGAACTACTACGTTTCAAAAAACTTACGTGTCAGGACTACAGGTTCGGTAATTAGGTACATCTGTAATTCGCAAATAATTTACTATCTACTTAAATACTCTCCAGGCACTCGCAGTCACTGAATGAATCAAATGGTACGCCTCTCGTCTCATTGATGATACCTCCAAGAATTTTTTTGTATGATGTCGAACAGTGTAGTAAGTTCAGTGCAAGTAAACAATTTGTTTACACAACAGCTAGTTATGAGATATTTGACCTTAATGTGTAAGGCATAAGATCGGGATTCCCTTAAGCTTGTATATTATACCGAATTTCATGACACGCGAAAATTTTACATGATCTTCGTAAGTATTCATAATTGTAATATATTTATTTACGGTGTGTGTGGATGGTACAGCTACTGTACTCAATAACTTTTGTTGTGTATTAATTTACATCTACTTTTTGACTATTTGACGTTTGAGTATGTTTGTTGCATCACTTTACCTACATATTATATTGTATTGTAATTGAAATGATTTGTAAAACAATGTAAATCTTGATTTAAAAGAGTGGCAATGAGTTTCTTGCTACTTCTTCGCATTAGCTCAACCCTTTACGTAGTGGATTCAATAAGAAAATATATTTTTTTTGACATTCATTTTGCGTGACCTACATGAATAAAGTGATTTTGAATTCCTTCTCTGAACTCCTGAAAGGCACCAAAAGGCTACTCTGTGCCTAATATAATTGGAGCTATTAAAATTATAAAGTCTAGGATCATTTATCATCGTTAGCAGCTCAAGGTTTCAGATCATTTAAATTCACGTTACGATCGTTAGCTTTAAAATTTAATCAAAGACGAATAGGCTTTGTTGACACATTCAAATGAACTGCCATTAATTACATAGCAACAAAATATATACAATATTCTAGAAAGTTCATAGCTGACATAGAGAGCGTTGTGTATAGCCGCCTGATTCCTAGATACAGAGGGATGATATCAGACCACCACTTCGACGAGGCAATAGATTACTCGCTACTACAAAATGACATGAGACACGTTCAGTTAAATCGGAACATATATGAAAAATCTCCCAGGGATTACGTAAGTTCTAAAATGCCATTTTTTAGGTAGGTAGATAAATTCTGTAGGCACGATGAGTAATTAATAATATACTCCGTGGGTAATCAGACTGAGCTGTTACGCTAGGCATAAATTAATTTGCATTTCGCCTTGAAGTATACTTCTGTTTAGGGCTATCAAATTTCTGGAAGTATAAATATAGTATATATAGTATAGTATGTCAGAAAGAATAAATAATTCCTTGGTGAATTTTTAAGCTACACGAATGTAAGGTGTACGGATTGCAGATACAATTCAGTTGAAATTGTTAATGTTCGCATAGTAGATAGAACAGAAAAATAATAGTAATAGCAGATATATTCCTACTATTTTTTATTTATAAATGTGAATGTAAGTTTGTTTGTGAAGCTTTGATGAAATTTAGTACAGAGATAGACAAGAGCTTGGGAAAGGACATAGGCTACCTTTTATCGCGGATAAAAAGGCTTGGCGGGGATAAAATAGGGGGTGGAAGCTTGTATGAAAGTTCGTCATTATTGATAACACCATGAAAATTTGTATTTAGGCACTTGATAAGAAATAAATATTTGTTATAGCGTTTTTAAAATTTAGAACTGTGTGGGGATAAAAGTATATAGTTGGTAGCTTATAAAATGTATTAACCACAACAATTTATAGTGCATTATATTCAAAGTGAGTATATTAAAAAATAAAATTGCTGTCCAAAGTAACTATTGCACGAAGTCGCGGGTAAAAGCCAGTACCAATATATATGCGATATATATGATCGCATATCTATTTCAATTCTAAAAAAAATATTTATTACTTTATTTTATTTTTATTTGAGGAGTCTGTAGACTCTACAGTCTACAGTGTAGAGGATATCATATTAGGTACTTGATTTTTCTTAATTTTTGTAATTTACTAAGTTCTTCTTTATTAGGAGCGTGAACAACGGAAGCTGCTCTCGTCACAAGATGGAGACACGTGTGAGATTCACGATCAATTCTACCGCGACCATAAGCTACTGTTGGTACTGTTTAGAGCTCTGGCAGTGATGCCTATAACAAGGTCACGGCCAGGTGTGTATCAAAGAGGATATAAATACTACGTAATAGTAGCAGTAATTAGGTACAATAATGCGATTGGCGACGACGTATAATCCGGCTAAGTTTGAAAGCGAACAGTTGCTTAACGGCTGTTCCTAATATTCAGTCTACTTGAGATAAAAATCGTAACTATCGTTGACTTTTCTGTCCCAATAAACATACCGACGGTAACTTACCTTATCCGTACACGCTGTCTGTCAGTGGGGCGACGTATAGCTTACCAGCGATATAAATTTGTATGGAAATTGCAATTCACGCGTCCCAATATAAGGCGATAACAATGACTTATCGGGTATATTGGGATAGCTTCAGATTATTGACAGCAAATTACTGAGAGTAGAAGGTAGTAATCTATCTCTATCTGTAGATAGTATATTGGGAACGGCCGTAAAACGTTTCTATTTCGATCTCCTTTTTTTTTACAAGATTATAGCCGTCATCTGCCAATCTATCAATGACTGCACGTTTCATACAATCGAGTGAATCGCTTTTTTCTTAGAGAGTTTCGCTAAGCCGGTGTGTATATTGTCATTTCACTCAAATGTCGATAAAATTGCGAAAGGTCTGCACATCTTTGACAAGAATGGGGAGCATGCAATTAGAACTTAGATGTACCTAGACTTCATGGACCCAACTTCGGATATTTGGGGACTCAAAGTATAGTAATTTTCTTTGATTAACGCGAGTGTTACACATTTAAATAACTTATAAAGGTCTAAAGATGAAATGAGTAAAGGTGCTATCTTTGACCCATTTCATCTGCAGTCCCCCTGAAAACGAGATATGGAATGGTTTTGAAACGTCGGGTTAACTGAAATAATAATAAAAATGTAACTTTAGGGGGGGGGGGGGGGAGGGTAATCCCTGGATCTACTGAACCCATATTGAAAATTCTGTTAGCAAGTGTAGTCGGATTTGCAAAGTAAGTCAAACATTTGTTTGTTTTGTGTGATGATGTGGCAGTATTAGAACACCAACTATTATAATTGCACTGGTAAATGCGTTTAAGTCGCGAGTAACAGCTAATAATTATCGTTATTTAAATGCGTAGAAACTATAATTACAATTTATAATATCTCTCGATTTTTGGTTCGTAGTAACATAAGAATGTTAGCGAACGTTGTGAATAGATTGAACTTGTACTAGTTTGATTTGCTTTTATTCAGCATTTATAAATCCCGGCTTAAATTGTAACTTAACAAAATTCTGAAGAAATATTGAAAATATGGGTATATTATATATTAAACCTCCTGTAGTAGATATGTCTTTCCACCTATGTGAGCATAATATACCTTTATTCTTCTAACTTGCTTGTAATCTTTGACTTACATAAAATACTCGTACAGAACGTAGTATGTCCATTCTCCGCCGTATTAAAGTACTTCGGGCATATCCCACGGAAAATATCGAACAATTTGGAGAAGGTCATTGTTACTGGAAAAATGGTAGAAAAATCCAGAGGTCGAAGCCCAAAAAGATGGTTTTGGGTGGGAAACAGCTAGAGAGAGAGATAGACAATTTAATTTATATGAAAAATATAGATACATAACTGGGTCCAAAATTATCTGTGCCTACCTATATTGGTTTAATGTAACTAATAATGTAATAACAATGAATGCTTAATTAACCATATAAATAGGAGATAATATAAAGTGCCTACAATCCTTAAGAATTACCTAAATTATCTACCTACTTTTGTAAAGTTCTACTACAAATCAAAACAAGTCTACCAAACTAAATTTTAACTTCAATTAATGCTTTTTTTAGAGTAGTATTTCTCAACAAGAAAATTTCTTTTAACTGTAATTGTTCAATTGTATTAATTCCCTTATTATTAGAGTAGAGACTCTATCTAGACGAATAAATTAAGCAGCAAGAGTGCTGTTAGATAACCGATTAAAACAGGCCTGTAATATTAGTTTAGTGTACGTGACAAGGTACTTACGTCTTATACTCGCGATTTGTATGACACTTTATGTTAGTGTGCGTGAATTGCTCTAACGGCCGTTCCCAATATACTATCAACAGATAGAGATAAATTACAACCTTCTACTGTCAGTAATTAGCTTTTTTCAATAATCTGAAGCTGTCCCAATATACCTGATAACTCATTCTTATCGCCTTATATTAGGAAGCGTGAATTAAAATTTGCATACAAAGTTCTATCGCTGGTAAACTATACGTCATCCCATTGACAGACAGCGTGTACGGATAAAGTGAGTTACCGCCGATAAGTTTATTGGGACAGAAAAGTCACCGATAGTTACGGTTTTTTATCTCAAGTAAGAGATAGACTGAATATTGAGAACGATATTATAGAGATTAGTTCTAAAGTCTATTCTTTTTCGACGTTTTCACAGCTGTCATAGTGTATTTAGACGTATAAATGATCTAGGGTTAATTCATAAAGAACTGGCCGAAAAATCTGCACCATCATTAGAAATAGGAAAAAGTAATCAGCATTTTCATCAATGCAATGGATGGTGCTCAGGAAATTTTATTATTATTCCGTTCGCAGGTACAATAACATTCAGTTGGAGATCCAACGCGACAACGTATGCCATCTGCTTCTACATTGTATCCACTCTGGTCGTTCTCTACGTCGGCTATGAAAGAATCATGATCCTGCGCTCGATCAGAAAGTTTGACGACTACATCTATGCTATCCTCTTCGTAGTGTTCCTTGTGCCCCACTTCTGGATACCATTCGTGGGCTGGGGCGTGGCCAAACAAGTTGCTATTTATAAAACAAACTGGGGAAAATTTCAAGTAAGAAATTAATGCTTATATTTGTAGCTACTTAATGTATTACTTTAGTTGTACTGTAACCCTAGCACAACTAGGTAAAGTAAATTGATGTTCAGGAAAATACCTACTTGGGGGGTGCGGCCCCGAGTAAGTAGAAAATCTTCCCTACTAGCGTTGATACACGCAGGTGTACTGCGAGATGATGCGCGTATAGGGATGTCAACATCGCATATTAGTAGTTCTGCTTTGACATCAAACAGTATGTAACTTCTTCTTTATTAAAAATATATTTTATTATTATGATTAAATAACTTAATAAGGCTAACCCCGACTGCTCTGCCATA
Source organism: Leptidea juvernica (assembly GCA_949711755.1). NCBI lineage: Eukaryota > Metazoa > Arthropoda > Insecta > Lepidoptera > Pieridae > Leptidea > Leptidea juvernica. Next base: position 5,402,903 of record CATIXQ010000011.1, read on the forward strand.
TAAGGAGCATCATAATTTGTACTTTGGCTCCGTCTTTCTGTCGCCTGTATCTCTTTGTTTATACGAGTAATTATATTAATATTTACATATTCCAATTTAGCAAAAACATATTCACAAATTCCTTAGTGATCCTCTGCAAGCGTCCTCTTCCGCATCTCTTTTCCCACTAGTATGGATATCGCAATGATAAAAATTGACTTAAAGATTTTTTACTAATTCTGATTAAGGGGTGTCATATAACTCATCACGAAATACCTAAGCCGATAAGACTTCATCATAAGAGATAATTGTGTATATTCCTACCGCATTTATCACGGGGTGTGTTCTGAAGAGCTGTTTCACCTGATTCCTGCCGCCGAATTCTACCTTCGCACGATGCGCCACGAATTAGGATATCATCCCCACCATCTGGATGTGTGGCTGTCTCTCCAGTGCGGTTTTCAAGGTACTTTCTTCCACGCACAACCAAGCAGTGGAATGAGTTACCTTGTGCGGTGTTTCCAGGACGATACCACAAGGGTACTTTCAAAAAGCGCATACTCTGATGTTGCAAGAGAATGTGGGCGGCGGTGATCACTTAACATCAGATGACCCATACGCTCGTTTGTCTTCCTATTTCTTTAAAAATGTGTGTGATAACAAACATCTGAGTGAACGTTAAAATCAGCCACCACAGGACAACCGCAATATGTAAAGAGATGCCCTACCAGCCCTTAAGCCTTATAGTGTAAGCTTAAAGGTGCTAATGTTTCCCTTATGATTCATTTAAATTGTCCTCTCGTATTGATTCTCTAGTACAGCTTGTTAAATTGTTTTCTCCGTAATTTTTAGGTTAGATACTACAGGGTGACCGGAGAAAATCTGCAATTTCCGAATTTAAAAACCATCATCGTGATCCTCAGCGTGGGTTGTTTGTTACTGGCTGTGTGCTTCCTGCTGAGCCTGAGCGCTCTGCTCGAAGGTTTCCTTCTACGGCACACAACTGCCTATTACCACATCATCACAATGATCAACATGAACTGTGCCCTCTGGTATATCAACTGCAGGGGTATCAAAACGGCTTCACAAAGTCTATCGGAATGCTTTCGCAGGGTTTGTATTATAATTTTACTTTCATCAAGTCTACTCTTCTATACTATCATCCGCAATCGCTTGTGAGGTCCATTTCCGGTAGTTGTAATGTTTGAGTATCTTGCATGTATTAATCCCTATATGACCTACAAACCAACTCATAGAAGTAAAAAATGCTGTGAATAATCAAGTACACATAAGCTGAGTTGATATTTTATTATTTTAGTTACTGTTCCCATATGAAGCATAAACGAAGTGAAGGCAACCTTAATTTTTTTTGGCAACCCTGAATTTAAGGGGCCTAATGGGATGGAACCACCGAATTCATTATCAACAATTAACTCATTAACCTTAGGAAATAAATTACTTCTGTACAAGACAGTCATCAAACCTTTAGGACCTATGGCACTGTCACTGGAAATTCCCCTTATTTGAAAATAAGGGTAATTTCCAGTGACAGCAACATATGTCTACAAAGAGCACAAAACACTATCTTTGGGACAGTTGTAAATGCACTCTGATTTGCTTGTATTGACGAGATACATCATTATCTGGCATGTCCCATCATAAAGGAGGCAATAAAAAAAAATACAAGACGCGATGCCGCATGCCTAGCCACTATCAATAGTGGCTCAAGTACTCAAGCCGTGAGAAGACGAAAAAGGAAGCAAGACCCATTACAACAAGGGCTGGTTGAGGCGATGGACTACAAAACCCTTGCAGCCCGCTGGCAGTAATTAATATACATATTTTTATATAAAAATAAAAATAAATCCCGTTGTTCCCGATGTATGCTAAACAAAAATGGCCGCCGCCATCTAAAGCCAAATAAATACAAATATATTTTGTCTTCAAAAGCGTTGCGCTTTTTTTATGGCTCTTAGAGACAAGAGCAATTAATAATACTCCCGGTAAAAAATTATCTCTGGTATTTTTGTCTAGGGACACGTAAATATTGGCAGTTTTTTGACGGCTCTCTTGCCGTTTCCACTTGTGTGGTAGAATACGACAATACTGTCTACCCTTGTACACGGCAGCGTTTGGGAGGTTTTCGATGTGAAATACTTAGATGACATCTTTTATTTTATGGATTCCATTGACCACTTTTGTATTATAAGATTGAGCCACAGTGAATTGTCGCTGGGTTCTGTAAGCAAATAATATCAATCAATTTACTGATTGTTCAGTAAGCTTATAGATTTACCGTTAGTCCTCCTGAAATTAATTTCCCAATTAGATTGAACGACGCTGGAATTTCGTCTCCTCGGGGTTCGGGTCGCTTCGACTGTTTACATTGTCACGAATTCCTGTAACAGTTTTAAATTAATTAAAATTGTGTTAACTCATAGTTACACATCTGAAAACATTATGTTTTGCTAAGAATTACATTGAATTAAGAGATTGGTTTTATAGAACTAAAGAAGCAAATTTTTAAAAGTATAATATTCGCTGTAATTTGTAATTGCCAAATGCAAATGCCCAAGGCTATTTATTTCTTTTGAAGCATAGTCTTTTTTTTTGTTTATGGAATAGGAGGACAAACGAGCGTACCTGGTGTTAAGTGATCACCGCCGCCCACATTCTCCTGCAACACCAGAGCAATCACAGAAGCCTTACCGGCCTTTACGGAAGGTGTCCGCGCTTTTTTTGAAGGTACCCATGTCGAATCGCCCCTGAAACACCGCACAAGGAAGCTCATTCCAAAGCTTTGTAATACGTGGAAGAAAGCTCCTTGAAAACCGCACTGTGGAGGACCGCCATACATCTAGATGGTGGGGATGATAACCTAACTTGTGGCGTGTCGTGCGAAGGTCGAATTCGGCGACTGGAATCAGGTTAAACAGCTCTTCGGAACACTCCCCGTGATAAATGCGGTAGAAGGCGCACAATGAAGCGACGTCTCTACGCAACGCCAAGTGATCCAGCCGTTCACAGAGCACTGGGTCCCCGTCAATTCGAGCTGCGCTGCGTTATAAACTGACGTTGACTTACATCATACATTGCAGTATTTTTATTTTATAAGTAAGTAAATAGGAACTAGCGAATTTGCAAGCCTTAAATGAGTATCGCGCTCAATCTAAAACTCTAAAAAATACGGGATAGCAATGGCACCACGGGAAATTCCTTTCTTCGTATTCAAACATAGCAGGATACCATATAAAAAGATATATGGATATAGGAATCGGATTGGATTGAAACGATAATATAGAATTTAGTATGCGGCCGCTGCGGGTGAATGACCAAAACAAATTCTCCTCTCTCTCTCTCTCTCGAAAAAATACAAATACATGCTGATTTTCAATATAATTGGCATACCAACCAGCATAGCAAAGCGCGGCGCCTATTTCTGCCGTGAAGCAGTAATGTGTAAGCGCTAGGTACTGTGTTTTAAACTGAAGGGCACCGTAGCTGGTGAAATTACTGGGCAAACGAGACTTGACAACTTATGTCTCTAGGTGACGCAGTTGTAGTGCCGCTCAGAATTATCGAGTTTTTCAATAATCCTGAGCGGCACTGCATTGTAATGGGCAGGACATATCAATTACCATCAGCGGAACGTCCTGCTCGTCTCGTCCCTTATTTTCATAAAAAAAAGCATACTACAGCATACAACATAGCATACTTCTTCATACAATAAAGTATACCACAGAGCCACCTGGTAGGGAGATGCGAAAAGAGGCCAGTTCAGAAACATTCTACACAAAAAATAATTCTACATGACAATTAACATTGTGTGCGGTTGAACGGTGTTGGAGTGAAACGATAACATTTAAACAAATATTCATTTATATAAATACATAAGTTTATCGACGAGCGCACAGAACTCTACTAAAAACAATTTTCAATAAGCCATTTAGGTACCTAACCAACCCATTACATAAAGAAGTAAACTTCTCAGTGTCCTTCAGCAATATATTTATGGGATAATTTCACGATTTTATGTAAAAAGTAATATAAACTCTAATGATAATAACAGAAAAACCACATTTCGTACCCCAATCACTAAAACAGGCTTTGCTAAGTTACAATATGAATTTAATTCGGCATAAGCTTATAACTATTTCAGTAAATTTAATAATAATATAAGTAACAGAAATAAATACTCTTTAACAAAATCTTAAAAATCGTGGCTAGTAATATTAAAATAGGACGATACAGAAAACGTTCTTAAAATTATAATCTAAGCATCAATTCATCATTCAATCAAAAAAAGAAGACACACACATACACACACATGCCCACATACACACATACGCACACACAAACACACGCACACACACATACCTCTTTTTAGTGCGTTTACTTATTATGTATAATAATGCCTTTCGGAAGGACCTAGCCTCTGCAACTCAGGGTATCCTACCGCAGAGGGTAGGGTACAAAAGATTCTGTACCACATATTATTAGTTTTGAATAAATGATTATTATTATTATAATTACTTTTGCAGCAAATTCCAACTGTCATTTACCTAGTGCTGGCTTAAACTATCTTTCACGACATTTTGAGGATATAGGGACGAGCGTGAGTTGTATAATTTGCTGTTTCCTACGCCAAGGTCCCCAATTTAATATAATAAGTACATAAAATATAATATGGTAACCCAAAAAGGTTTCAATAAGTATTTTGTCTTCTTCTAACATATAATACTACAACAATTTTATTTTATCTACATTCTACATTAAGATGTCATTTGCTGTCACATGTAAATCTAATTTCAGGATGTGAGCATCGAATGCAGCGCACGTCTGATTTCAAGCTACCGTTTCCTGTGGCTCAACTTGTCAGAGTTGTTGCAGTCTTTAGGAAATGCTTATGCTAGAACTTATTCTACGTACTGTCTATTTATGTAAGTGTCTTTTTTTATAGAACAGGAGAACAAACTAGCCAATGACATAGTGTACCGACATTGACATAGTGTTTGCTACATGGACGTAGTGTTTGCTACATTGACGTAGTGTTTGCTACATTGACGTAGTGTTTGCTACATTGACGTAGTGTTTGCTACATTGACGTAGTGTTTGCTAAATTGACGTAGTGTTTGCTAAATTGACGTAGTGTTTGCTACATTGACGTAGTGTTTGCTACAATGACGTAGTATTTGCTACAATGACGTAGTATTTGCTACATTGACGTAGTGTTTGCTACATTGACGTAGTATTTGCTACAATGACGTAGTGTTTGCTCTGCAAAAGAGAGCTGTTCGTGCTATGTATCAACTTGGTTATAGAAAGTCTCTTTAAGAAAAATTTAAAGAAATAAATATTATGACTGTTCATTGTCAGTACATTTATGAAAACTTAATATACGTTCACAAAAATTGTCACTTATTTGCTCTTAATAGTGATTTTCATTATTATAACACTAGAAATAAGGGATTGCTGGTAACTTATTCTAGTAGGCTTCATAAGATACATAATAGCTTTAAGGGTAAATGTATACACTTCTATAATAAAGTCACTGTTAAGGCATTATCTATAAATAAACTTAAATGTTTTATAAAAAAATGGCTCTGTCGTAAATCCTATTACTATACAGCTGAATATCTAAGTGATCGGACAGCCTGGGACTAGATTATGATTATTTTATAGCAATAGCAATGAAAGTACAATATTGTATATTTTTATTAAAAAGATCGCAAAAAATTAATGTTGGGAGAGTTTCTTGCGCCGCTTCTTCTCTCTCAGAGCACCATTTGTTTCCGAAGCGGTAGTAGTATCTAGTATTTTAGAAATGACATCAAAAATAATACGAAAGGAATCAATTTTGAGAAAAAAAATGCCTTTTATGCCTTTTAATGAATCACCCTATGTTAAGTGGTCATCGCTGCCCACATTTTCGTGTAAAACCAGAGGAATCACAGGAGCGTTGCCGTTTCTACTCTCTCATTTGAACGTTCATTCCACAGCATTCAAGTGAAAGAGAGTTCCTTGAAAACTGCACTGTGTAGGTACACTACACATTCGGTCCGTGGAGATGATATAATGGCTAATTATTAGTGGTGTGTCGTACGTAGAATTCGGCGGCAGGAATCAGGTGAAATAGCTCTTAGGAACACTCCCCGTGATACATGCGTTAGAAAACACACAGAGAAACACACCACGTCTCTACGTCTGATCTTGATCCCCGACAATCCGCGCAGCTCTACGCTGCACGCGGTCAAATGGTTTGGCTCAAATGTGCGCCAGACCAGAGATGACAGCAAAATTCCATATGTGGCCGGACCTGTGTAACGCTACTGTGTGGGCCGACTTGAAGTAATACACAATAATCGAACCTGTAGAGAGCCTGTCAAATTATCATCTGTAGTATCTACATGCTGTTGTTCTTTGACGAGCTCGTGCAGTAAGCGGTGGTCAATATAACCAAACATATAAATTATTATTAGAAAGATCTATTTTTGTTATAACAGCTTCTCTTTTGTTATAAGGTTTTTCAACATAACAATAGCGATATACGGTGCTCTCTCTGAGATCGTGGACCACGGGTTCGGGTTCACCTTCAAGGAGATGGGTCTCTTTGTCGACGCTGCGTACTGCTCCACTCTTCTGTTCATCTTTGCAGACTGCTCGCATAAATCTACACTCGAGGTATATGATTTTTGTTTACTTAACAAAATAGAGTATAGATTTGTATTATTGTTTGTAAGCATTACGAAAATGATGAGATTACACTCAAAATCTATTTAATTTCATCATCTAAATAAATCAATTTGCATAATATAATTTTGAAACAACCTGTAAGTAATCTAGCCGTGCGCTAGCGTAGGCACTGGCCTTTTAATATCTCGTAGGTTAGTAGCGCCCACTTACGGTTGTTAAATTTTTTGTTTATTTTTTTAATATACAGCGACATGCGAATGGTGACACTAAATGAAGACACGGGCAGAGCTACTTCACCGTAATCGAAAAAAAAAAATTTCTAAAAATTAAAATAAATAATTTAAATTTTATACAAATTTGTTATGTTTTTAATGTGATAACTCCCACTTCTAGAATTAATACACAAATAAAATTTGAAAAACAAAACACTCGAACGGTTAGCTCAGTTGGTTAGAGCACTAGCACGGAACAGCAGAGGTCGTGGGTTCGAGCCCCGCATCGTTCTTTTTTTTTTTCAAATTTTATTTGTGAATTATAATTTTGAAATTTTCAAACAAAAAAATTATACATTTAGAAAACAAAATTTTAATCACCCTTACGTAGGCGCTATTCACCTACGAGTTTTGACGGCTACGACGCGGCATGAAAGAAGTAGGTATCAGTGACTACGCTAGCTCGCGGCTACTAGATTACTACCTGTTTCGAAATGATGTTATGGAAAATTGATTTATTTAGGTGAATTATGTATTTTCATTTTTGAATTTATGTTTATGTATTTCTCGCCATTTTAGCGCCACAGAGTATAATTTGTTAGTCAAAAATTTTCAAATTTCAATTAGTTACTCAAATTTTTTGATTGGGCACGAACGAAAGGCACGATATGGTGAACTCGAGACCGCCGAGTGTACCCGAGCGAGAAAGACACATTCAGTTGGTCTTTTTTTGGCATTTATTTTCTCAAAATTAATTCCTTTAGAAATTTTTTGATATCATTTCTAATATACTAGATACTACTATCGCTTCGGAAAAAAAAGGCGCTATGAGAGAGAAGAAGCGGCGCAAGAAACTCTCCCAGCATTTTTTTTGCGCTCTTTTTCATGAAATATACAACTCTTATTGCTATTGCTATAAAATAATCAAAATCTAGTCCCAAGCTGTTGAATCACTTAAATATTCAGCTGTGGAGTAGTAGGATTTACGAATGATCCATTTCCTAAGAAAAAAATAAAATTTATTTATGGATAATGCCTGAACAGTGGTTGGGTTTTAGTATTAAAGTGTAAGTATATACAATGTAATACATTTACCTTTAAAACTATTATGTATCTTATGAAGGCTACTCGAATTAGTTACAAGCAATCCCTTATTTCTAGTGTTAAAATAACGAAAATCACGATTAAGAGCAAAAAGGTGACGATTTTTGTCAACATATATTAAATTTTTATAAATGTTCTGACAATGAAAAGTCATAATATTTATTTCCTTAAATGTTTCTTTGAGAGCACTGTCTATAACCAAGCTGACATATAGCACGAACAGCTCTCTTTTGCAGAGTAAACACTATATCAATGTCAGCAGCATGACCCCACAGTAAAATACCGTACGTCATGATGCTGTGAAAATAACTGAATTACACTAATCTAGCGGTCGCAACATTCGTGTACTCACTAATCTTTCTAACGGCATATGCCGCAGAGCTGAGTCTATCTGGTAGCTGCTATTATTATTTTAATAGTTATTATTGGTACTATAATGGTATATAATACGTAATATAATTACTATATAAACATAAATTAATCGCGATTGCCAATAAAGTTTTCACTTCTGCCGTACGGTCTTAACCACATACTCTATTTTTCTGTCTGTGCATGTTCTTTTAATTTTTAATTTGCCGAATATTTCGTACATTGTGCCAGACATTTTAATATTTTTTAAATTTAATGTCATAGGTGGCTGCAGGTGTACAAGATACTCTTCTATCAATAGATGTGTTGTCAGTAGACAGACCGACACAAAAAGAGGTTGGTATTCCTTGTGACCTTTTTTTTATTCATATATTTTTTAATTAAAATAAGGGGCAATACGAGCAGGACGTTGAGCTGATGGTAATTGATACGACCTGCCCATTACAATGCAGTGCCACTCAGGATTCTTAAAAACTCAAAAATTCAGAGCGGCTCTATAATTGCGCTCGTCACCTATAGACATAAGATGTTAAGTCTCATTTGCTCAGTAATTTCACTAGCTACGGCGCCCTTCAGACCGAAACACAATAATGTTTACACATTACTGCTTCACGGCAAAAATAGGCGCCGTTGTGGTACCCATAACGTAGCCGGCGCCCTGTGCAAAGGAGTCTCCTGGTAATCTCCCATTTCTTTTACAACATTTTGAACATTACCTATTGGTACTTTGAACAACGTTCATGTGAGTTCGAAATTCGAAACCTCGTTGTAACCTACGTGATAGGAATCGCCACCAACGGTCTTAGTATATAAGACTTGCGATATAATATTTTGATCACGTGTTCTGTTACAGACTCCTTATCTGCTTAAAATACAGAATTTAAAAGCTACGGAGAGCTTTTATTTGATTACTGAAACAGACAGAAATGGGTCAATAGATCTATTGAATCACGTGGCTGTAGACTACGGGTTTCTATTACTATTACAACCAAGCTGGAGAAATATTAAATGTATTCTATATAAATATATGTTATTATATTGTTACTATTTAAAATAATTACAATAACAATACTTAACACTAACATGTTTTCTCCTTTTCAAAAGGTTAGAAGGAAAAGGGATAAACGTTTTACGTGTCTTTTAAAAGTAACATGAAGGACATATAGTTTTCTAACGGATAGTACGTCGCAGTCTTTATATAATTGTTCAGTACGATAGGCTTTAAAAATGTCAATTTTAAAAGGGCTCTCTGTGATCTTTTCACAGTTAAGAATTTAGTTTTTGGGGCAGCACCCCAGACAGGAATGCAATAAATTTAAAATTTAATTTAAAATTTTAGTATTTATTTTTTTTTCACTTGTTCATTTTTACATTACATTAGTACAATTAAATATATTCTTTTTCGTTGTAAGCTTGCAACCCCGCACTCGTGCAACTCAAAAATGCATGCCCGTTTGCCTGTTATTGGATTTACACCATTATTAATACTTTTTTTTGTAAGCTTGTAATAGTGTATAATCGGTTGGTGAACCAAATAAATAAAAAAATATTTTATTGACTGTGCCAGTGAAGTGTAGATAGATTAAACTAACTAACCATAGCAATGCCTTTGTTTTTTTAAATGTCCAGGTTAGATTCCTAATTCTATGACTAATCCACTCTAAATTAAGGTGCTAAGATAGATGTGAATTTAAATAGATATCTATATACATTTATAAAATTATTTCTGCTCTCAGTTATTTCATCGTATTTTCCGTCGTCGTCCGGACGATGAAAGAAAACAGATAGCTTGAGAAGTAGACAGTCATAAAACATGATTAACACATTTGAAACAATTTTTTATGTTTTAAAGTGATAATCCTCACTTTTCGGATTAATTACACAAATAAAACCTGAAAACAACATTTTATGAAATGCGGGACTCGAACTCGCGACCTCTCGCGTTCCATGCGTGAGCGCTCTTTCCAACACAGCCATCCGTTCGAGTGACATATCGCTTATGAAATTTTGTATGTTTTGTTCAACTCTCAGGTTGTGGCTTTATCTACAGGATCTACTTTACAGATGATAACCTGCTCAACTAACAAATTGTTTAGATTAGCAAGAGCGACATCTCAAGTCAATTTCCTAGTATGCAAATATTGGGGTTGAGATTTATTGACATTTGAAATACCTAGACTTCTTATTATAGAACCTCAAACTGGAGTTCTATAATGCTCAATCTGTTGTTTAGGCTGGGAATAATATATTAAATTCTTCAAATAGCAGGGTGTATATGTAAATAAAGAAAAGTCGTGTCATCCTGTAAAGACAGAGCAAGGAACTACATTGCACAGTTTTGTCATAATATCATATGATATTAATAAATACTTACAACGATCTAACGTCGATCTCCTGTCAATTTGACGCAAAAATATTCAAGGGTTATCACAAAAGCACGTTCAACTGATTTCGTCTGAGCACCGTAAAAACGAGTACCGAGACGTAATAGAACGAATCGGTACGACTGATGACGTCGCGGGGAGGAGGTGGACGACGCTCTACTTCATAACATACCCTATCGTTGCTCTATCTAGACGCGGAATTGACTTACAGAATGATATATTATAATTATTACGCTGTGGTTTGGTAATCCACTTCATTGTAAAGGAATTATGAGGCTAATTCTAATAAATTCAAGGTCTGCCCTTTTTTTTATGGAATAGGATGACAAACGAGCGCACGGGTCACCTGGTGTTAAGTGATCACCGCCGCCCACAATCTCTTGCAACACCACAGGAATCACAGGAGCGTTGCCGGCCTTTAAGGAAGGTGTACGCGCTTTTTTTTGAAGGTACCCATGTCGTATCGTCCCGGAAACACCGCACAAGGAAGCTCATTCCACAGCTTTGTAGTACGTGGAAGAAAGCTCCTTGAAAACCGCACTGTGGAGGACCGCCACATATCCAGATGGAGGGGATGATATCCTAACTTGTGGCGTGTAGTGCAAAGGTGAAATTCGGCGGCAGGAATCAGGTTAAACAGCTCTTCCGAACACTCCCCGTGATAAATGCGGAACCCACGAACCCTCTGTTTAGATACTCGGACTGCCGCAAGTTATTTTACTTGACCCTTTGACTTTTTTTTTTAATTTTAATTGACCCAACATTGCTTCAGTATAGTTCATATAGTTTATGCATACTATTTTAATAAAATACTTTTTATAGTACAACGACCGGGACGATTCCTGATATCGCACCGAGGGCACGGAGTGCTTAGCATTATTGTTTATACATATATATGCATTTATTGAATTGACTAAATATATTTGATAGATTGATCACTTCATTCAAGCCATAGAGATGAATCCAGCTGTAGTGAGTCTCAAAGGATACGCTCATGTCAACAGGGAACTGCTTACATCGGTAAGTCTAGTTGCTAAACTCAGATATTGAGTTGGTTGGAATGAGCAGATAGCGTTAACCTGGACAATATTTTTTTTATGAAAGAAAGCTGCGAGATGAGCAGGACGTTCAGCTGATGGTAATTGATACGCCTTGCCCTTTACAATGCAGTGCCACTCAGGATTCCTGAAAAACCCGAAAATTCTGAGCGGCACCACAATTGCGCTCGTCACCTTGAGACATAAGATGTTAAGTCTCATTTGCCCAGTAATTTCACTAGCTACGGCACCGAAACACAGTTATGTTTACACATTACTGCTTCACGGTCGAAATAGCCGCCGTTGTGGTACCCATTAACTAGCCGGCATCCTGTGCAAATGACCCACTGGTGGATGGATGGATCATATTGTTCAACTTGGAAGCCGTAAAGCATCACACATCAAGGTCGTTCTGCGATACGACACTACACGTCAGACTAAGGCGCTCTAAGAACGTGTGATATTATCGTCGTTCCACATATTTCTACACTCCCATAAAATTGGTTCGAGTGGATGATCTCGATACGAGAAGTATCTGGAGCCCTATTACCAAAATCGAAAGTTTCGGTTGACGGATCGAACATTTTTGTAGTTTTTTTGATGTTTGACATTAGTATGATCAGCTACTACACATTAGTTACTACAGCTTCACTTTTTATGGTTATGTCTATGGTTCAGAAACCACCCGAAGTACTTTGGCAATAGGATTTAATTTGAAGTTCGTCGTTCTTTCGTTATGGCCCGAAACTTCGGCTTTCGATTTTGATAATAGACCTCCTGAACGCAGCATCACGTCTACGAATCGTTGCGTGCCGACACACAGCGTCCTCGCCGCGCGATCGCCGCGGATTGTGTACTTGTCAGAAAAAAAAGATAGATCATTTACACAATTAGGTCAAAAACACACTTTCGGATGTCGAAGATTTTACCAGCACTCCGGTAAAGTTTTAATTTGAAGAATGGCAAGAGACTCATTGCCACTGTATATGCAATGTATGTAGTTTAGAAATATATATATATATATATTAGAAACTATATTAGTAACCTTAATAATATCATTTTTTAAGACTGATCCATAGGTGTTTATACACGAGTTTAATGCAAAAAAAAATTGAGTTTCAGTTCTAAGTATGGGGAACCCCCAATTTTTTATTTATTCTATTTTTGTGTAAAAATGTTAATGCTCACAGAATACATCTACTTACCAATATTCAATAGTATAGTTGTTATAGTTTTCGGAAAAAAGTGGCTGTGACGATTGACAGACAGACAGACATGACGAATCCATAACGGTTCCGTCTTTTTGGCATTTGGCTACGGAACCCTAAAAAAGTAAAAAAAGTGATTAGTCATTAAAAATGAACTCAAAAGAGTACCTAACTATTGCATTCTAATGCAATAGATATCTATGTCTATCATGTTATCAATTCGTTTATATTGTATACTAGCTGACCCGACAAACGTTGTTTTGCCATATAAATTAAATTATATTGATCTTTTGCTTGCTAGTTGATAAGAGATGGCGCTAGTTGTATTCATTAGTAACAATCACACTTCTTTTATATTTTGTATAATTCACACTATAGGTTTATAAATTATAGCCTATTTGTTATTCTGGTGTGTAAGCTATATTATTGTAAAGTTTCATCAATTTCAATTCAGTAGATTTTGCGTTAAAGAAGTTCAAACATACATCCAGACATACAAACTTTCACATTTATAATATTAGTAGGATAAGTAAAGGTATTATTATACGAGCAATTACAAACCAATAACTTAAAATAGTATATTATCTCGATTCTCGAGTCGGGATAACCCATATACTATTGTGTTTCTTTAAAGTAAATATAATATTTGGGGCATATGAATTTATTCCTGACCCTTTATGCTAATAATGCAGCATTTGTTGTGGAACCACATTTCGAGGGCCTGCAGACGTCTTGTAGCGAGCTTTTTATTTACAATATTTTTTCAGGCAATCAACATGATCGCGATTTATTTGGTTGTGCTGCTTCAGTTCAAGATTTCTCTACCAAAGGAACCCCAGGCTTTAAGTAATATTAAATAGTAATAAAATTGTGTATGCTCGAAATAAAAAAATATTAATTTTGAATAATTTTGCGAATTAAAACTTTATTCAAATGATTTGAGTTTTCTTTAGTGTTAATTCCGCCAATATTTGTCTTTAAACAAATCGACACGTGTTTCGCCGAGACTGAGTTTGAGTTTTGAGTCTCGTACCAGATTTTGGCGAGACAACACGTCCTGAGGATGCCTCGTGTATAATAATTATGGATTAATCTAAGTAGTTTTAATCGCGTCAACTCACCTTTGAGTTCGACTCTGGAAATCGCCACTTGTGGTGTAGTATATTATAATACATCTAATGAATAATCAATATCCGATACCGGTAATTGTAGGATAACACATGAGAGGAGGTAAGAATAACATTCGCCTGAGGGTAAGAAGCTTTTGATAACTTCACCAACTATCCAATCTTGTTTTAAGGGCTTTGTCGAGAAATAATTGAAGCATAGAATACGGCTTAACGATCGTATTATATAACCACGTTTGATCAAATATTTAGGTGCTAGATGAAAGGTGCTACACATGTAATGGCTATATTTTTTAAAATTGGAATTGATGAGACTGTTAGTAAGTGGTACGCTCTGCAAACTATAAAGCAATTTCCTTCAGAATTCTTGAAAAATGCCCAATATAATACATTTTCCTTAAGAATTCTTGAAAAATGCCCACTATAATACATTTTCCTTCAGAATTCTTGAAAATTGCCCAATATAAAGCAATTTCCTTCAGAATTCTTGAAAATTGCCCAATATAAAGCAATTTCCTTCAGAATTCTTGAAAAATGCCCTTTATAAGGCAATTACCTTCAGAATTCTTGAAAATTGCCCTATATAAAGCAATTTTCTTCAGAATTCTTGAAAAACAAGTTAGTGCGTTCACCGCTAAAAATTCTCTCTTTGTCGTACCTCCTCGATTCGAGATCACTCCTCTAACTGCCACAGTAGTTCCATGGTCACTTTCAAGAGAAGGCCAATCTGGCCTCTAAAAAGGGTTGGTATAGTCAGTAAGGCGAGACAGTACTCCACTACAAACCACCGCGTGGATGGAGGATGGAGTACTGTTGTCACCTCTGGCCGGGTGCTAACTAGTATCAGCTTCTTCCATTTGACTGCATACAACAGAGAGCGGCTAGAAAAATCGACGATCAAGTCACCTCCGATCAGCTTGATTCTTAGGCGTTGCGTAGAGATGTGGGTCCTCTCTGCATCTTCTACCGCATTTATTATGGGGAGTGCTCAGAGGAGATGTTCGGGTTCATACCAGCGGTTGAATTCTACTTTGAGACATTACGTCAAATAACCTTTGGTTCTCACTCTGGTTTTTTAGGCCTGATTTCTGTATCAAAAGTCGTGGAAAAGGATATAAGTTTTGAGTTTAACAAAGGTCAACATAACTCTTAAATTTCATTTTCAACCGACTTCTAAAAAGGAGGAGGTTCTCAATTCGTCAGTGTGTCTTGTTTACCTCAAAACTTTCGATTGGGTGAACCGATTTTGATTATTCTTTTTTTATTTGAAAGCTGGTGCTTCCTGTATTGTCGAATTGTATTTTGGTCCTGATCTGACAATGGCATCCATGAGAAAACCATAAAAGTCTTAATTTTCCTATACATACGACTAACTCAATATCGCGCCAACCGATTTCGATGATTCTTTTTTTATTAGAAAGGATATACTTCAAAGATAGTTTGGTTAGGTTCTGATTACGGAATCCATGACAAAGTAACGGAACTTTTCAATTCGTAGGAACAAATTGACGATACTCGGCCGAATCTTATTTATGCTATCCGGATATTTAAGTTATCTACCATAAAATAGTTATGGTCAAGTAATGCTCGTAGCCGAATATGATGATCAATGGGACTACTTAACGACTTATAGTAAGGGTGCGATCTATGGCAGAATTTCTGTCTGTAAACAAATTATAAAGCGCGTACGTTCATTGCTGCATTGAAAAATTTAGTATATCTACACATATCTAGACAAATTGTTAGTTAGTGTTACTTCAAATTCACTAAGAATCAAAAAATAAAAAAAAATTAACCAAATAAACAACCGACTTCGAAATAACTATTCCAAAACAATAGATATAATATGCACTAAAAAGTATAAAAATAATTGCGTATTTTTATACAATCTAATTAATTAATCTAATTCTAGTTACGATTATTGT
Organism: Leptidea juvernica; assembly: GCA_949711755.1. Lineage (NCBI taxonomy): Eukaryota > Metazoa > Arthropoda > Insecta > Lepidoptera > Pieridae > Leptidea > Leptidea juvernica. The sequence goes on from CATIXQ010000011.1 coordinate 5,418,941, forward strand.
AATTTTTGGAGTCGGTGTCATCCAAGATAGGTTTGTAACTACATACATAGTTATAGGTGAGATGTGCTTGAGTTGTGAGGAGGCGAGAGGCGAGAGCGGTTCGCGGCGGAAGGATACCGATTCCAAAAATAACAATAATCGTAACTTGAATTAGATTAATTAATTATATTTTATGAAAATGCGCAATTATTTTTATACTTTTAAGAGCATATTATACGAATATCTATTGTTTATGAAGTCGGTTGTTTTTTTGTCAAAAATTTTTTCATCGAAAAAATCATATTACATCACTTCTTTATTTTTAACAGAAATAAAATTAAAAAAATTAATTAATAAAAAAAAATTGATGGCCTGTAGGTTCAATGGCCCTGACTTATAAGCAATGTGTCTAGGATTCGAATGCCGATAACTACAAATGTTTATATGATAAAGATGAGATGTTTAAATATTTCACCAGGCTCCTTTGCGCAGGAAGCCGTCTCGATTATGGGTACCACAACAGCGCCTATTTCTGCCGTGAAGCAGTAGTGTGTAAACATTACTGCGTTCCGGTCTGAAGGGAGCCGTAGCTAGTGATATTACTGGGCAAATGAGACGAGCGCAATGGTAGTGCTCAGAATTTTTAGGTTTTTCAAGAATCCTGAGCGGCACTGCATTGTAAAGAGTGGTAGGGCGTATCAATTACCATCAGCTAAACGTCCTGCTCGTCTAGTCCCCTATTTTCATTAAAAAAATATATTTATACAAGTGAACCCAACAGACGTTGTCCTGTACACACGTCTTAAATTTGAAAAATCGGTCCAGCCGTTAGGAGGAGTTCAATAACATACACATGACCAGGAGAATTATATTATATGGACGGTATTGAGAATCTAAACCAATCTCAAATTCACTGAAACAAACAAAAAAATCATCTAAATCGGTCCAGCCGTTTATGAGGTAGTTTAATTGTGAATCTAAACCATTCTCGAATCCACCTGAAGACACACACCAATCTCAAATTCACTGGAACACACAAAAATATTATCAAAATCCGTCCAGCCGTTTTGGAGGTAGTTCAATTGTGAATCTAAACCATCCTCGAAACCCCTTGAACTCACACAAAAAATTTCATCAAAATCAGTCCAGCCGTCTAGGAGGAGTTCAGTGACTTTATGTCACGCATACAAGAATTCTGTATATAATAAAATAATGTTTTTATATGAATTTGTCAATATTATATCATAACATCAAGAATTACTTCGTAAAATATGCACCCTGCTGTCGTAATGAAATTGTTTCACAGCAGAACTGTCAAACCGTGCGTCAATAAATTTTCTCATAGAAATTATGTATGGACACATCAAAGGAAAAACAATTTTGTTGTTTTTATTTAATTCCGAGCATTTTCTTATTTATTCACCTTTTAAACCTTCTCTGGACTTCCACAAATAATTCAAGACCTAAATTTTCCAAATCGGTTCAGCCGTTCTCGAGTCTTAGCGAGACTAACGAACAGCAGTTCATTTTGATATACATAGATTAAGATATTACCAATATTTTTTTGACACCTACGGCTATACCTAATATGCCTATAATGAATTATTTGCGTAAAAATGAGTCAAATGTTATTATAATTATGTTTAATGCATAATATTACAGCAATTTAAGAGGAGACAGAGAAATACATGGTTCCAGCTGCGCGATCGTTTAACGTAATGAAGCGTTAATTTCTCATATGAGACAATCATGGCGGCTTCAATTTATAAGATACGTCACGTAAATCTTTAAAAAGAATATAAGTAAGAATAGAAGAACTGACTTCTTAAGTGAAGTGTTTATACACAGTTTTTGAAGATTAGTTTATCAATATGTATGTACCCGGTGACCAGAAAAATCTATTTTTAAGAAAGTTTTATTCTGATAATCTGTGCTTGAAGACTACGTACGTATTATTTTTTTTATATAAGAGGGGGCAATCGGGCAAGAGGCTCACGGGATGGAGAGAGGTGAGGCAACCACCCATTAACTTCCGCAACAACAGGTGTGCTTTTTTCTTGAAGGTCCCTAAGTCGTATCTGCTCGGGGAGACCTATTACGTACGTAGTATTTGGTGTCTGCACGATACCAACAACGGTTTTTATACCGTTTTATTCTATTATTAAGCCTCAGATTAAGGGTTGGTCCTCCGCTGCGCTCCAACTAGATACCGTATCACCCTTAGGTGATCTTAAACAATACCTTTTTTTGTTACGGCAACTATTAGATGCTTGCGTGCGTGGCATCTTGACACTCAATGGCATCTTTCAAATTTTGTAACATACGCTTCGTACTATTTTACATTGAAAGTAATAAAATACAAAATACTTACTGATTACATTTGATCCCAGTGTCTTTTTTATTTCTTGTAGTATTATTTTTGCTGCGGCTATGACTTACAATCAGGTGACTTGTATGCTATATTTCGCTTCCATAAAAAAGCTTAATGTAACAAAAAATTAATAATTAATGTAATAAAAAATAGTTTCCACCAGATTTCTGAGCCGATACAGAGAAATTTCGTTGGTGTATATCGCACATTGCGGAACTGAAGTCGCAGTGGGCATAATTCGACGAAGAGCCGGTGGGGCAGAAAAGTCCTCGAATGGCGACCACGTATCCGAAGACGCAGTGTTGGTGGGCCCCCCACAAGATGGACCGACGATCTGACGACGTTGGATGAAGGCAGCGCATGAGTGATCGTCGTGGACATGTTCGGGGGAGGCCTTTGTCGCACATTTGGGAATAAAAATAGTCGTATCGCAAATAAAGTTTACCATCGCTGATTTTTCTGAATATTTAAATCATTTGTGCAAAAACTAGAAGAAGTGACACTTTCTGTCTTAGTTTGCCCCAGGCATGCTCGATTGGGTTCACAAGTTGCTATGCGCTGGCCACTCCATGCGTGTGATAGCGACCTTCAAGGTAGTCAAACACTACCCGAGCTGTGTGGGGAGGAGCGTTATTTTGCATAAAGATGGTGTTTTGCCCATTTTGATTAAAAAAAAGGCCGGTATATATTTTATTTCCTTTCTTTCTACAGTTTAAGTTCCATTTTCGGAAGAGATACCATACACGTGTGTAGAGCCTCCGCCGTTTGGCACTTTCTCTTCAACGCAAGCTTTGTTATAGCCTTCTGCAGACTATTCTTCGGTCTTCTGTATTCTTCTGCCTCCCACTGTGCGTGTATAGCATGAACCTTCTTTTTCAAGTAACATAACTCTCGACCAATCTCGTAATTCATACCGTTACTCAGGCTTGAATTTCGTTGCTGCCTTTCTAGTTTTTGACTTGGCAGGTCTGAAGTATTATAAAAAAGGTGTTACCCAAAAAAATATAAACAACTTTTCTATAGTATTTCATAACCTCTTGAGATGTCAGCAGATTTAGGATAAACTCATATTTGACTATAAGATTTTTACCAAAGTATTTTTGTTCAATATACATTCAACTTCATCACAGCCAACTTAATTGAGACGAGAGCACGACCGGTAAAACAAGTCGTTGTTCGCTTGTTTTTTTAATTGTTGTCGATAATGGGAATGTAAACATTGAAATGCCAATCGAGTATCATTCTCAAATGTGAATACCGTGAAATGAGAATAAAACGTTCCAGTTACTGTAACGAATATTGTATCACTTTGAGACTTTCTTGATTAAAGGTGACTACGAATAAAATCTCTCTCTTGGTATTTATTTGGAAGGTGTCGCCAACGGAAAATCTTCCTTGATGATAGGTGACTACAGTAGGTGACAAAAATGGAAAAGATTTCTTGATTATACGTGACCACGAGAGAAAACCGTTCCTGATGGTAGACTACGCCAACTGAAAACCTCCCTTGACGATAGGTGACTATGGCAGGTGACGAAAACGGAAAACCTTACTTGATTGAAGGTGACTGTGTGAGACAAAACTCTCTTGACGTAACTGAAACAAACTGAAAGGTCTGTTGATGGTGGGTGATGCCAGCTAAAAGAAGTCTTGATGTAGCCGAAAACAACTAAAAGGTCTCTTGATGATTGTTGATGCCAACTAAAAGGTCTCCTGATGTAGCTGATACCAACTGAAAGGCCTCTTGATGATGGGTGACGCCAGCAGAAAGATCTCTTGATGTAGGTGAAACCAACTGAAAGGTAACTTGATTTCTTTTTTTTTATAAAAAACCAGATGACCAGGACGTTCAGCTATATATTGACCTGACCATTACAATGCAGTGCCGCTCCAGAATCTTGAAAAACCCAAAAATTCTGAGTTTATATACTCATTCTATCATAGTCTCATTTGCCCAGTAATTTCACTAGCTACGTCGCCCTTCAGACCACAACAGTAAAGTTTACATATAAACAGAAATAGGCGCCGTTGTGGTACCCATAATCTAGCCGGCATCCTGTACAATGGAGCTTCCCACTGGTAAATGATGATGGGTGATGCCAGCTTAAAGGTCTCTTGATGAAGCCGACACCAACTTAAGGGTCTCTTTATGATGGGCGACGCGGATAAAGCAGTCGTTTGATAGCAGTAAAGTGACTAACACAATATTTGCCTACTGTTGTTCTATTCGTAACAGACGAATGAGTTACATCAGCGATGTCGGTCTTTGAGAAAAATCTTGCTTGCTTAACAGTGTGTGAAGCTTTGAAGATACCCATGTCAGCGTGACCTAAAAACGTCATCCACTGAAACTTACTACATAGTTGGAGTGCGAGGAAATATTCTGTTATTACTAATTTCAACTTATTCAAATTACTGCAATAGTAAAAACTAATTTGGAACTTGGCTCAATTTCAGATACATTTTGATAATTGCACCAAAAATGACAACAGCTTATGTGACAAACCTTTGCTGCTTCCTTCAATATTGTAAGTAATAAATGTTACATGGGCTTTACATTTTTTAGAGGATGCAATTTTATTTTTGGGACATGTGTGGGGGGTCAATAGAAGTTTAACCCCAAGTTTGTGGGGTTGCCGCCCTTGTCCCCCGGCCGCCATCTTGGAAAAAGGGGTGCAAACACCGCTTTCGCGATATCTCGGAAACTATGCGTTCTAAAAAAATTCGTAATGGCGTACTTTGTAGCAAATCTCTTTGCCTACAAATATGTTTACATAACTTTTTGCTCTAAATTTTAAATTTAAGAAGTTTTAGGCTAAAAATTCTATAACAAATTTCTTTTCTGCTCTATAGCTTTTTTTACATTTTACAAAAAAATACCCCAGACCAATCTTGCAGATAGTCTTTTAAGGAAAATCCCAACAAAAACAGCTCAGGGATCGATCATAGGACCCGCGGACTATTTACTATATTATGTTAATGATATGTGTAACATCATAACTACAGATTCAGTTTACCAATTTGCTTATGACACATGCCTTATGGTATCTCATACAGACCTAAAAGCTGCACATATAACTATGCAAAATAACTTTACGCCATTGTGTAAATGGACACATGAAGTCAGCCTAGTGTAGTAGTAAATGATCAAAAAACTAAAATTAAACCTATTAATTTTTCAAATATCTGATCCTTCACTTCGCCAACTGTCATTGCTCATACCCTATCAATGCTTGCATGCTGTAATAATTAGTCTTAACTGTTTTTGTCCAAAAATAGATCTTGTAAGTCAGCATATGTCGCGGCCTTATAGTTGACAACAGATTCAACTCGAAACCTCATATTGAATATGTATGCTTAAAACTACGAACTATACTCAGTAAACTATTTATATTAAAACCAAAGCTGCCACACACTACTATGAGATTAATTTACACAACTCTAGCAGATTCTACTATTACCTATGGCCTGAGTAGCTATGGCAGAACTTATAAAACGCATACTAATGTAATCTATAAAATTGAATTAAAAATATTAAAATTATTGGATCACTAAAATATTCCTTATAAATATAAAAATGATAAACGTATTGTTCAACTTATTGCTCACACTACGTAGGATTCATGGTAATTATCACAATTGTTAAAAATTTATTACTTGAACAAAATACGTATTAAAATTTTGTAATAAATAAATGTCACGAAACAAGTTTTAACTTAACAAGCGGTATGTCGAACTGAAAATGTAGGTCGCTTGTGAAACTATTGAATTTAGGATACACGTGTATTATTTTGTGATGAATATTAGTTTTTGGTAATAAGCAAGCAACCTTTTCAATAAACACTGCTGCACACCGACAGCACACTATTGCAATCAATTTTGCATAAATATCTAACTAATGTTTAAATAAATCAATTGAAATCAAGAACTGAGTCGAGTATCACGAAGAAACAAGAAGTACCTAGCAACCGCTAGAAGAGCTAGTGCAGCTGGAAGAAACGAGAAGTCCCTAGCACCCCCTAGAAGAGCTAGTGCAGCTGGAAGAAACGAGAAGTCCCTAGCACCCGCTAGAAGAGCTAGTGCAGCTGGAAAAACGAGAAGTCCCTAGCACCCGCTAGAAGAGCTAGTGCAGCTGGAAGAAACGAGAAGTCTCTAGCACCCGCTAGAAGAGCTAGTGCAGCTGGAAGAAACCAGAAGTCCCTAGCACCCGCTAGAAGAGCTAGTGCAGCTGGAAGAAACGAGAAGTCCCTAGCACCCGCTAGAAGAGCTAGTGCAGCTACTCCTTGCTTTGAAGCATCCTCTCACTGCGGCCAGGAAACCTTTAGCCGTCAGTCGATTGGTCTTGTGAGTCCGCTTGACACACAATAGGTAGGTCCCGTAGGTACACAATTTGGCTAGGTACACACACATACACACACGCTAGTGCTCTCCAGGTCTCTCTCTCTCTCTCTCAAGGTTCTCCAAGTTTAAAATTATTTCCTCCTGTTATGTTATTCTGTAGCGGCGAAAGTAAGATAATGACAAAAAGTCTTATAAGAATAGCTTTACTTCGCGTTTATTAAAATCACAGTATGGGTTTTTTGTGGTATTTAGATGTATAACTTTTATTGCAGCCTAGCGAAACTCGATTGTATGAAACGTGCAGTGATTGATAAATTGACTGATGAGGTCGAAAATCTTGTAAAAAACGAAGATAGGTGAAATCCAAGCAGTTTAAGCAACTGTTCGCTTTCCAACTTAGCCGTCGCCTATATTGTAATTACTATTTAAAATTTAAATATTTTTATTCAATACGATGTGACATCACATATTGGAAGTCAAAAACCACTATCCATTCCAAAACGAATGCCTCAGAAGAAGAATGGACGCAACAAACTCAGCGGGTTTTTTTTCGTCAAAAAAATATGTTTACAAAGTAATATTGTACAGTTAAACTTATTATTTACTAGCCTGAGGGCGGTCGCTCCATTCCCAATCAACACAAAAGACTTACTAACTTGACTTAGCCGAGTGGTAGGCATTAAAGTTTATGTCTGCTCCTGGTGTTAACATTATCGTTATGACAGTTTCTAGCAAATTCACTTAGGTGCCTATGAACATACATAACATTATCAAGAATATATTGAGAAGCAACAGTCATATTAATTTCTTTGAATTTGGCTCAGCGCGAAAAGCCCTCTTCTGCAGCACAAATATTGTATTAATATCGGCAGCGTTACCCCATATCAATATACCATAGGACATAATACTATGAAAATAACTAAAGTATACTAATCGTGCCGTATCTATGTCAGTAAACAGTCTAATTTTCTTAACCGCATATGCTGCAGAACTAAGCCTATTCGACAATCCTTCAATATTCAGCATTCATAGCGGAAAAGCATTGTCATAATACACTAATTCCGTAAATGAAAAGACATATTAATAACAAGACGGATACTTTAACTTGCGAAACTAATGCCCGTTTTCACCACCAGCAGTTTATTTCCATAGTATTATGTCCTATGGTATATTGATATGGGGTAACGCTGCCGATATTAATACAATTTTTGTGCTGCAGAAGAGGGCTTTCGCGCTATTTATAACCTAGGTCCTAAAGAACCATTGAGAGCCAAATTCAAAGAAATTAAAATCTTGACTGTTGCTTCTCAATATATTCTTGATAATGTTATGTATGTTTATAGACACATAAGTGAATTTGCTAGAAACTGTCATAACGACAATGTTAACACCAGAAGCAGACATAAACTTTAATGCCTACTACTTTTACAAAATTTTAAGGAACACTTATGTCCGGAAAAGCCCTAAGCGGCCACTTAGGGAACTCATACGCTAAAGATTCTCTGAAATTTTTGCAAGCAAGACGTTCAGCTGAAGGTAATTGATACACCCTACCCATAACAATGCAGTGCCGCTCAGGATTCTTGAAAAACAACAAAAATTCTGAGCGGCATTACAATTGCGCTCGTCACCTTGAGACATAATATGTTAAGTCTCATTTGCCCATTAATTTCACTAGTTACAGCGCCCTTCAGACCGAAACACAGTTATGCTTACACGTTACTGTTTCACGGCAGAAATAGGCGCCGTTGTGGTACCCATAATCTAGCCGGCATCCTGTGCAAAGGAGTCTCCCACTGGCAACAAAGTATACCTTAGTAAAATGCTTAGAAATATTTCAATTTCCGTATAAAATCTTTAATTTCGAGGAGCATACATCGCAACGTTGAAAGTTGTAAACATCCCGTCTCTCTCATAGCTCTCGATGAGTCCTCGTAATCAATTCAAGTTGGACAGCTACAATGGAGGTTCATTAATCAACTTTTCCAATTTTCAACGAGCTCACAGTTCACTGAAACCGTATATGAATACAGTATTAATTAAAAGTACAAGTAAACTTATTTTGTTTTTTTATCTGTATGCGGGTTTCTAATTTCTAATTGATACAATATTTAATTAAGGCTCCTTTGCACAGGATACCGGCTAGATTATGAAGCAGTGCATTGTGAAGCAGTAACGTGTAAGTGAGAGTTTCTTGCGCTGCTTCTTCTCTCTCAGAGCGCCATTTGTTAGTATCTAGTATATTAGAAATGATATCAAAAATAATTCTAAAGGAATCAATTTTAATGCCTTTTTACTCACCTTCTTCGGACACGTTTCGAGACGAAGCAGTCAGTCCATAGAACGCCTTGTCGTCCAGGCTTAAAGTACATGAGGAACACTAAAAGTCTTGCACTTCTAGCAAATCGAACTATTTGAATTTCGAATGTTGTATGTTTTGAAACATTGCAATCTTCTTAGTAATAAAAAACAATTGGCGGGAAATCATTTGTCAATTGTTTTTTTATCACACTTCAAAGTTCTACGTACGCAACGAAAATGGTAGTAAGTCGAAAAGATTTTAGAGCGATGATTTTTTTATGATTTTAAAAGTTCTCTCTCTCCACTCGTCTTCAAAATGCTTTTCGAGAGAAGCACCTTGCTTGAGCACCATTAAAATAAAAATATAAAAGAACTGCTCATGATGTCATTGAGCTGTCACGCAGAACATACTACTGATCCATATTTTAATTCTGTTTCAGATTATTTTCGCTGCAAATCAGCGCTTGCTGTCCCATCCCAGCCTCAGAAAGTGGTGCTGCATCGGTACAAGTGTTGGTGTGTCGGTGTGGCTACCCATCACAATGTTTTAGGATAGTATATTTCCTAAGTATTTTTGTCCTGTTAATATAGTTGCTAAGGTATTTATTGTTTTCAGATTTGTCTTCTGCACATAGCAACGCGCAGTTCGTGTCATTCGAGGACCAATAGCTGAGCTTGTGTGTGAAGTGACTGTTAAATGGACCAATAGTGAATTAATGAGTGATAATAATCTAAACATAAACAATGTTTGTAACCAAGCCAGTGATCTTGTGAAATGTGACCTATGCTCTCCTACACGTTATTTTAGAGGTGCAAGAGGCTTAAAAATTCACACCGGTAAAAAGCACAGTTCCGCGTTAGTTTCGGATATACATCATAGCACCTTGCCCTCGACAAATAACGCATATCATGTTACAACAAATTTTTCGGAATTATTAGGAAAATTAAAGAATTCGGTTCCAGTAGTAAAGCGAATTCCAAAAGGGGCTCGCATTACTGTTGCAACTGCACTCTCCAAAGTCATTCGATCTACAGTCAACCAAAATTCAAAAGATAGTTGGGAGCATTTGTTCATGTTCGCATATACAACTTTACATGCAAAAAAAGATGACCACAGTTCACTCACACAGAAAATAAAATCAAATTGTTCTGACCCAAATATCTTTGGCAATATTTTAAATAGTAACCAAAATTCCAAATTCAACATTTTTCGAAAAGTAGAACAGAAAGTTAATGACGGTGACGTGAAAGGTGCTGCATCTATACTTTTTTCAAATGATATCCTGGCACCCGACTCAAATGAAACACTTTTGGCTTTACAAAGTAAACACCCATCACCAGATGCTAATTGTGTTATTCCGGAACCATCTTTTTCCGATAATCATCTACGGGCTAATGATGGTGATGTACTAAAAGCAATAATGTCCTTTAAGACTGGTTCTGCCGGCGGCCCCGATGGACTGACACCCCAGCATCTGAAAGATCTGGTATGTCCTTCCACAGGGGATGCGGGTAGAGCGTTGCTTGAGGACATTGTTCTCTTAGTAAATCTCATGCTTTCTGGAAAAGTTAATACCGAAATTACCGAAATTTTATATGGTGCGAATATATGTGCTCTTAAGAAAAAAGATGGTGGTATTCGTCCTATAGCCGTGGGCTGCACATTTCGACGCCTTGTTTCTAAAATTTGTTGTCAACATATTTCTCCTTTCCTATCAACTAAATTCATTCCAACTCAGTTGGGTTTCGGCTGCAAAAGTGGTTGCGAAGCTGCAGTCCACGCTGCGCGAACTTTTTTGGAGAGGAACTCTGGTGATGTCTTTTTAAAATTAGATGTGAAAAATGCTTTTAACTCTGTTGATAGGGGAGCTCTGCTGAGAGAAGTTAAAAATTCAATTCCTTCAATATATCATTATATTTGGCAATGTTATAGTAAACCATCCAAATTATTATTCAAAAATCATAATATTTGGTCTTCTGTTGGCTGTCAGCAAGGCGACCCTCTTGGTCCAGCAATATTTAGCCTTGCCATTCATTCCGCCATAACAAAACTAAAATCAAAATTTAATGTTTGGTACTTGGATGATGGTACTTTGGGTGGTGAAGTGGACTCTGTTTTAGATGATTTGAAAGTTGTAATAGAAAGTTTTAGCTCAATCGGCCTTGAGTTAAATTTTTCAAAATGCGAGCTTTTTATCGGCGAAAATTTCCAAATTTCAGACCGGGTTGATATTACCAATAAATTTAATGTTCTGGCCCCCAATATTAAAGTTTTGGATAAGAATTCACTTGACCTTCTTGGAGCTCCATTATTTCCTGTTTCAATTCCAACGATCTTAAACGATCACATTAAAAAATTTAATAATGTTTCGGACAGATTATTAAAAATTAATTCTCATATGGCCTTAACTATTATTCGGTCTTGTTTATTTGTTCCAAAATTTACGTACCTCTTAAGGTCTAGCCCGTTATGGAAATTTCCAAATTTGCTTGATGTGATTGATATTTCACTTAAAAATATTTTAGAAACCGTTTTGAATTGCGCGTTTACAGATCGTGCATGGTCTCAAGCCTCTTTACCGATACGGTTTGGTGGTTTGGGTACTCGCAAAGTTTCGGGCGTTGCCTTACCAGCATTTCTATCTTCAGTTCATAGTGCGCAGCCTTTGGTTACTAGAATTGTAAATCATGTACCAGGTAACTCAGAGATTGTGTATTTGAACGAAGCTAACAATGCTTGGCTAAATATTGCAAACATTCAAAATTTTCCAGACGATTTAAAGTGTCAAAAAGCATGGGACGCACTTCTTTGTAAGTCAGCCTTTGATGATCTATTGATCTCATCTACTGACATAACAGAGCGTGCTCGTCTTTTGGCCGTGACACAAAATGAGTCGGGCTTTTGGTTACAAGCCTTGCCTTCTGCGCCGATTGGAACGCTACTTGACAATATGACATTGTCAATATGCGTATCACTCCGGCTAGGTATAAAACTGAATGAACCACATCAATGTAGATGTGGCGTTCAGGTAGATGCTCTTGGACGCCACGGGTTATCCTGCCTAAAATCGGCAGGCCGTATCAGTCGTCACGCCAGCATTAATGAAGTCATCCGCAGGGCATTTGCCGCTCTTAATATACCAGCTGTTTTAGAGCCAAATGGTATTACCCGCCGCGATGGCAAGCGTCCTGATGGAATGACGCTGGTGGCTTGGGCACGGGGAAGGGCGCTGGTGTGGGACGCTACTTGCGTCGACACTCTGGCTCCTTCTCATGTCCATGTTACGTCAGTTGGTGCTGGGGCTGCTGCTTCGACTGCCGAAGACAGCAAGCGTCGCAAATATGTTGGTCTCAGTGAGTCATACATCTTTGTGCCGTTTGGTGTCGAGACACTTGGCCCGTGGGGCCCAGAGGCGCGGAGAATGTTCAAAATACTATCTTCGCGCCTCAATAAGGCTACTGGAAACCCAAGCGCTGGCAGCTATTTCGGTCAACGGATCAGCCTTGCTATCCAACGGGGTAATGCTGCCAGTATTCTTGGTACGCTTCCACGTAATGATAGTTTTAATTTTATGTAGTCGTAGTATTGTAAATATAGTTATAAGATTTGTTTTGATTAAATAAACATATTTGAATCATAAAAGAACACATTTAAATTAAATTAGTAATATAAAAAAAAAATTTGACGTTGTTTGTCGGCTAAATAGTAATAACGTATTATACGAGTATAAATCTGAAACATATTCTACAACTGTTTCTACACAAATAAAAAGAAAAGTACACTTAAAGCACAAAAATTTAATTTAAATTTATATTTGACAAATTGCAAAACGCTACGCTTAAATTCATTTTCAGAATTATGGTTAATGTCTAATGGTTTATGTCTGTGATGATCCCATGCTCTACCTAAAATGAGGACCTGATGCTGATCTTAAAACACCAGGCAGCCCGTTCGAAGGCCCTCGGTTTTGGCGCTGGGACTATTTAAATTCAAATATTATTATACAAAATAGGATATAGAATCACTTATTGAAATTTAAAAAAGCCTACTCATTCAAAATGAGCGCAACTAAACTCAGCGGGCTTCATTTTTATAATAAATTTTCGATACAATTAAATTTATTATTTATTAGCCTAGCCTCCTTTCCCATTTAATTGATTGAGATCAAAATTTTGTGTTCACATTTCAATCATATATTAAAATTAATTATGAATTAGTAATCAATGTAAGGATTTTATACTTAATCTATTAGAAAAATCGGACGAGATGTTCATCTTATGGTAAGCGAAACGCCCTGCCCATCACAAAGCAGGACCGCTCAGGGGTTTTGCAATACTTAACATTCTGAGCGGCATTGGAATAGCGCTAGTCACTTTGAGAAATAATACGTGAAGGCTGGGATCTATAGAGCGAACTCAGACTTTACTAACGTGGGAGGAGTCAAAGTTACTTTCCAGTGGGAGGCTCCTTTGCATAGTATGCTGGCTAGATTTTGGGTACCAAAACGTCGCCTATTTCTACCGCAAATTAGTAATGTGTAAGCAATATTGTGTTTCGGTCTGAAGGGCGCCGTAGCTAGTGAAATTACTGGGCAAATGAGACTTAATATCATATGTCTCAACGTGACGAGCGCAATTGTAGTGCCGCTCATAAATTTTGGGTTTTTCAAGAATCCTGAGTGGCAGTGCATTGGCAGGCAGTATCAAATACCATCAGCTGAACGTCTTGCTCGTCTCGTCCCTTATTTTCATAAAAAAACCTTAACCTTTGCTACTGTGTCTTTGCTGATTGTTGGCTGATAAATAAGCGAACGTGACAATTGTATTCGGCTCAATCTTGGCTCAGTAAAATGTCAGCTGTCAAGTTAAAATATACTTCGCAATGTTTTACGTGTGTAAAGTCTGTTTTGATATCAGCATTAGTGCAGTATTAGTCAAGTTAACTGACCAACTACGACGGCCTTCAAACTGAATCACAAAAGCTTTATTGTATAAGCATTTGCACATTACTGCTTCACGGGAGAAAAAGGAACTGCTATGGTGCCTACCACATGGTTACTAGCTCGCTTGAGTCCATCAATTGTAGCGTTGGAATAGTAAATTAGTGATTCAAATAAATTGTTTAAGATGACGTCTTAATGAGTAATTATTAGATGATCAAGTGCATTGTTGTTGAGAGAACCTGAGAGTTGAACAAAGCATAGATTATTTTATCAACGATACTCGAACGGTTAGCTCATTTGTTAAGAGCGCGCGCACGGAACACGAGAGGTCGCGGGTTTAAGTCCCGCATCATTCATAAAATGTTGCTTTCAGTTTTATTTGTGTAATTAATCCCAGAAGTGAGGATTATCACTTTAAAACATAACGAATTTGTTAGATTTGCAAGAGCGACATCTCAAATCAATTTCCTAATATGAAAATAATGGGGTTGAGCAGGTATAAAAATGAAAAATAGATCTTGTAGATGAAGCTACAACCTAAGAGTTGAACAAATCATACAAAATTTTATCATCGATACGTCACTCGAACGGTTGGCACAGTTGGAATGAGCGCTCACACGGAGAGCTTGCGGGTTCAAGTCCCGCATCGTTCATAAAATTTTGTTTTCAGTTTTATTAATGTATTGTTGTATCATGATGAAGATTAAGTTAAAAGCCTGGAATAAATACCTTAGTTTAAAAAATAAATAGCTCATAAGTATTTGAAACATGAACGTGAATGATTTTATCAATTGACGTACTATTGTGACATCATTCGGCAGCGCACAATCAGTATTGTCTGTTGATTTGCAACATTGCGTGTCGAGTGTGGGTTATTAAGTTTCGAGTGCACTCTAAATAATGGAATTGGCTTACAACTATGACGATTGGAGGGGACCAGCTTTCCCACACGTTGTCTATTCGAGTTATCAGATAAATTCGTACAGGAATATCAATTGATTTTTGAATAACATGTCAGTTGTGAATCGTTGAAGTTCAGATCTATTATAATGAAATGAAATGAAATTTTATTTGCAAGAAACATTGTACTTAAGATGTTAAAATAATATGATTGATAATGCAATATATTTCGTCAATTGACGTGCAAAGTATGTTATAAAATTGTCTAAATAATAAAACCCCCACTCTACTGTGATACTGAAACATGTCTAGTTTTACTGTACTCCCGAAATTGTTAACGAGTACGTCTACCTTGGACAATAAAAAAACAATGGCCTAACTAGGCAGGTCCTGTTTCGCGAAAGAAGTCACTCGTCGAATCCAACTCGGATGGGCAGCATTCGAAATGCGCTGTAAACTCTTCTCGTCCCAAATATCACAGTGTCTGAAGACGAAGGTTTTCAACCAGTGTGTGTTATGGTACGCAGACGTTGTCGGTAACTGTGGGTCTGATGAGAAAGCTCATAGTCGGATATGCTCGGAGTTTCCCTGCGAGGTCGAATTAGAAATCAGGAGATCCGTAGCAGAACCAAAGTCACAAACAGGGCACATAGTTCGACAAACAGATGGCCGGTATGGGCAGTAAAGTCCTCGAATGGCGACCACGTACCGGAAGACGAAGTGTTGCCAGAGTACATTGGATGAGTGCAGCGCAGGACCTATCGTCGTGGATATCTTTGGGGGAGGCCCTTGTCCAGCAGTGGACGTCTTCCGGCTGATATGATGTTGATGATAGTTTTATAATAATGGTTTCTTTATTACAGGAATCGTGCTTCAGCTATTTAATTTCTTTTTGTGTCTTTATAGTTATCAAATCTAGTCATATTTTTTGTTATTATATTATATCGTCAACTGCATCTGCTTGTTCTTATTTCCCAAAGGTCTATTCCAACAACTCTCTTTAGGTTCTATCTCTGGCTCTTCTATATTTACTTCCGGCTACCATTGTTACTTCGTCTTTTGTGTTAGGCCTCTACGTTTAATTTTTCATTCCTAAGGTACCGTTACCATTGGATAGGGTATAATTGTCTTGCTCCATTTTTCTCCGCTTCGAAGGGAGTTAATATGTAGGGTTTAGGCCACGTTTACTATTTATTTTGGTTAAAATTACTTAATCACTTCATGACTGTGTCCGTGTGAACACATATTACAAAGAAAAATTTAGTTTATTTATTATTTATAATGATAAATTTACTGATACTTCGTTGACTAAGTGTAATGAACTTGGAATGCAAAGTGTCTCTGTGGGAATGATACATTCTTATGTTATTGTATGTTAGGTACATACCTTTACCAGTGGGAGGTTCCTTTGCACCGGATGCCGGCAAGATTATGGGTGCCATAACAGCGCCTATTTCTGCCGTGGAGCAGTAATGTGTAAGCATTACTGTGTTTCGGTCTAAAGGGCGCCGTACCTAGTGAATTACTGGACTAATGAGACTTATCTCAAGGTGACGAGCGCATTCGTGGTGTTATTCAGACTTTTTGGGTTTTTCAATAATCTTGAGCGGCATTGCATTGTAATCGGCAGGACGTATCAATTACTATCAGCTGAGCGTCCTGCTCGTCTCGTCCCTTATTTTCATTTTAAAAACCAAATCTAAACTAAAATTAAAAAATCTTAAATGTATGATATTATAAAGTTATATATAGAAAATAAATAAGCAATATTTTAACTTGAATAATCTAATTCCTAAAATAGTATACTCGCCGAAAAAAAATTTCAAACAGTTTTAGCAAATTGTAGAATTGCTCATGGTTATGTAAAAGGTCGAACCGCAGAATTGGTAATGAGATGAGGTACTTCTAAACATGGCTCACAATAGCATGAATTTCTGAGATCTTAGACGCGGCGGGATTACTTGATTATTTTATGAAGTTAATTTAGCGGTAACATGCGAATTGAGCCTTTTACGAGTATCTTCTTTACTATATGAATGTTTTAAATAAAATAATATTTATTTAAGCCTATTAAGAACCTAGGGAGACTTTTAAGAGGATATATATATAACTGCACTCACAGAGGAGAATTCTTTCTCAAGGATATTAAAACAAATTCTATTTTTTTGGAATTAAGAATCTAGAAGAATATTATGTAAGGCAACTATGGTGGCAGTGGCAAGCACACACAAGGTTTGAGATGGGCTTTCCCCTCTCTTGTTGCGTATGCGATTTACTACCACAACTGTAATGGAAAGATCGCTTTTTTACCATGTTTTCCGGGAGGAAAGTGGTACTTATCGGCACTCTGAATTTGTTGATGTATTGTTACGGATGCGTCAAAAAAGGGTAAAAAAAAATCCCCGGAGATGTGATAAAAAGATATCTTTCCCGCGAATATAAAAGCAGAAACGGGCATGAGAAAGTAATTGACAGAAAGGCAAGGTAGTGCTTTATTTCAGGTCACCTCGTGGAACTATATTTTATTTAATATACACGCAAATTCGGCCTCAAATTGAGTCACGTGCTCACCTCTGGGCGAGAGTTCTCCAGTACTAGTTCTTTCCATTTAACAGCATACCACAAGAGCAGTTCGAAGCCCTCTCTGATCAGCTTGAGTCTTTTAAATCAATCATGGTCGCCGCTTATGACGTCATGCCTCACAAATCAGTGAAAACCTGTAACAACGGAAAAATTCGCCTAAAAAATTGGTATATTACAGCCATTTTAAAATACTTAACTTATTGAAAATAATGGTTGTTGAGTTTCTTGTATGTTCTTCTCACGAGCTCAACTTTTTCCGAATATTATGGTATCTATTGAGCCACATTTGACCACAATTAAGCCAATGTCACGTTGAAGTAGCTACCAAGTAATTATTAATGGTACGATGTTGAACACGAATCCCGTGAACGCTGGAGTGCCCCAAGGCTCTGAGCTATCTCCCACGCTGTTTCTTCTGCATATCAATGATATGTTCGACACCTCCAACATACATTGCTATGCAGACGACAGCACTGGTGATGCCGTATACACGAGCCATACAGGTCTCTCTCGGGAAATCGTCCAAAGAACCAGTGCCGAAAGAAACTTGCGTCTTCTATGGAGTCCTCTCTCGAGAAGGTCGCGGATTGGGGTAAATTGAACATTGTCCAATTTAACCCACAGAAGACTCAAGTTTGCGCGTTTACCAATAAAAAACCCCATTTGCCGTATCACCGCTCTTCGACAACACTTCCCTTAAAGCCTCGCCTAGTATCGTAATACTGTGTCTCGAAATCTCGAGCGATTGCCAATTCCGTGGCCATCTGGAGGGCAAAGAAAAATTGGCTTCGAAGAAACTGGGTGCCATTAATAGAGCACGGCAATACTTCCAGCCAGCCCACATTCTAGCGCTCTACAAAGCGCAGGTCAGGCACACATGGAGTATTGCTGTCATCTCTGGTATGGCGCACTCCAGTATCAGCTCGATCTATTTGACCGCGTGCAACGTAGAGCAGCTTGAATTGTCGGGGACCCAGTGCTCTGTGAACGGCTGGATCACTTGGCGTTGCGTAGAGACGTCGTTTCATTGTGTGTCTTCTACCGCATCTATCACGGGGAGTGTTCCGAAGAGCTGTTTAACATGATTCCTGACGCCAAATTCATCCTTCGCACGACACGCCACAAGTTAGGATATCATCCTCATCATCTGGATGTGTAGCGGTCCTCCACAGTGCGGATTCAAGGAGCTTTCTTCCACGTACTACAAAGCTGTGGAATGAACTTCCTTGTGCGGTGTTTCCGGGACGATACGACATAGGTACCTTCAAAAACGCGCGTACACCTTCCTTAAAGGCCGGCAACGCTCCTGTGATTCCTCTGGTGTTGCAAGAGAATGTGGGCGGCGGTGATCACTTAATATCAGATACGCTCGTTTTCCTCATTTTCTATAAAAAATACTTAGGTTAGTGTTAAGAGCGTTACTTAAAGCTTAATCTTATTTAAAGGAGATACTTAAAGGAGAGGCTTACTGATCCGAGACGTCATTCACTCTAATTGGTGTTTCAGTTAATATGTTTACACATTTTTTTTTTCTTAAATATTAAATAATCATTATACCGTCCTGAATATTCTTAAAGGTCCTTGAGCGGTGTTCCTATGTCATTATGACAAGGGTGAATTTGTGCTATTTTGTTTAACTGGTTTTAAGTATGGCCTGGTGTTATTATATTCTCAGGGCGACGGGCGCAGCGCGATTAGATTGGGACATAGCCGTAATGGCCATACGCCAAATATCGTGTCATGATTGAACTTATAATATTGTCATTGGTATGAACAGATGACATTGCTTAAGATCAGTAAAATATCCGATACATGAAAATTATCCGTTAAACTAAACATATTTAACCGTAATTTTGGTAAAATAATATAACATGTGAAAAGTCGCATGAAGAACGTGTTAAAAATAAATCACAAAAATGATTATGGTGTAATAATGATAGGGTGTTGTTAAACAGAGGCAATTACTCCAGCGATGGTTTATATCCAGCGAGAAATATTGTAATTTTCATCTCTCTTTTTAATTGCCTGTACCCTTGATATTTTTTTATTGCCATTAATTATATTAGATGAACCCGTGCGTATGTGCGGGTACAAATTAATGATAACGGATTATTTATCACATTTTTGTTTACTGTCCCGATTTCGCGCAAGCTCAAGGTAAAATTAGAAAAACAAAGAATAACCAAAAAGTATTACAAAAATACTTCTTTAGTTATTAAGGCTGCTCTCCGAAGAAATCACCAAAATAGCGCATAATTGTAACCATTTCTTAACGGTTTCTGTAAAATCCTGTCTACAGAGTATGAGAAGAAAATTCATTTTTTCTTCACATTTCTATCCTTAACAGACATTGCGACAAAAATCACCAAAGTGCCCCAAACTTTTACAGTTGGCTCATGTCAATCATTCAATCTAGATAAAAATTGTATGAAAAATTATTTACTGTGTATTAATACCATTTAACATAATATAGTTTTGTTATTTTTGTAAAGAAAATTGTACAATGTTTGTCCTCCTCCCTGCGTCGTAATCCTCAGTACTCAGTAGTGAGGGTCTTGACCACCCCCCTGTATCACTTTCTCACGAATGATCGCTTTCCATCTATTCCTGTCTCTGGCAGTGTGAAAGGTATTGTGAACCGTAGAGTCGAGGGCGGAGCGGATCTGGTCGGACCATCGTGTTGGACTGTGTCCACGAGGCCTCTTCCCATCTATTTTGCCGACCACAGTGAGCCTCTCAAGGTTTCCATCGTCCTTCCTTGCAATGTGACCGAAGAATTCTAAAACTCTGCGCAGACATTCGGAAGACAATCGCGAGGAGATCCTGAGTTCACGCAGTATGGAGAGATTAGATCGAAATGCTGTCCAGGGGATTCAGAGCATCTTTCTCCAGCACCACATCTCAAAGTCGTCAATGTGTTTGCGGTCTGCAGCTTTCAGTGTCCAAGTCTCAGCGCCGTACGAAAATGTCGTAATGTTTGTAATGAATTAAAAATGCTTCTAATTATGAATTAGAACAATGGCGATCTTGTGCGAGAGAGGTAACCTAGCTCTGCTCGATTGCTCAAGGCCGCTCGCTCGGCCCCCAGCCTTAAACAAATGATTACCTTTATTACTTTAAAAAAGCCGAAATTTCATGATTCTCTTTCTAGTCTATGAAAGCCTACTTTGCCTACTTTTTGGAAAATATATATATTTATTAAAAATATATAGATATGATTAAATAATCGTATTAACCAAAGCTAAATATCAGGTCAACAAAATATATAGGTTATACAGAATAAAATATTTGGTTAATAGCATCCTTCTAACAAAAACTTTGCAACAGGAGGTTAAAATCAGAACATCAGACAGATTGAGAATCTGACGGCTAAACCCACAGACTCTATGGGTTTACCTGTTTGATTTTTAAATATCAATTCAATAAAAAAAACAGTTTATGTGTAAACCAATATAAAAGTCTGTGTCCGTCTCAAATTTTTGATATGTATATAAATATATATATATATATACGGTGAAAGAAAATCGTAAGGAGCTCTATACCTAGAAAGATATTTATAGGTTGTGTGTAAATGTGATTTTCAAATTGGCACTGGGCTTATAAAGGCTTGAAGTCAGGGCGTTTTTAAATTTTATTTTTCTAACCCTTTATTAATATTGTTAGGAACAACAACGGATTCACACTTAATAAAAGTCATAAAATTTAAATTCTTCTTCTTCGCGACAGTCTTGGTAGAGCGGTCGTGGTCATCATGAAGTGACATATTTTGGAGCAGATGTGATTCGCCCCACGAGCATTCGCCTCTTTTACCTGCTGGCCAGTGGTACACTCGTTCAATGGCCTACAGCAGACATAATAAGGTCGGTCCATCGCATGGGTGACCTTCCTCACCTTCCATAAAAAAATACTTAGATTTGTGTGAAGTGTTCCTCACCCTATGGTGCCCGTCTATAAATTTACTTTCAATCAATTTTCTATAAATTGCTGCTGTATTGTAACCCTCTTATTCATAATGGTCCGCTAACTTTAAACAGCCGCTTATGAGTGTTTTTTCTCATTCTGACTTAGGTCAATAGAAGAAGACAGAGTGAGAATTAGCAATGCTTTAAGTTAGCAGACTATTATGAATAAGGGGGTTAGTGTTTCGTTCTGTCGCATCTTTTCTATCGTCCACGTCTTTTCAGTCTGACACCAGAAAACCTGATTCATATCGTCGTTCAATATTCTTCTAACACTGACAAAAATATGCCTTTAATTTTCCAACTATATATATTGCTGGGTGTAGCACGCAGTACCATTAGAGCGACCTCATTAAGAGCTCACGATATCTAGCACCAACGTAATACAAAATGACGGCGTCTAATGATTCACTAACGTTAATTGAGATGAACCGGCCCTGGTCAGCATACTAAGTGTGGATCTTTGAGGTGCTTGGAAGGAAGCGTGTACTTAGAATTTTTACTTAATTATTGTTACTTAGTTATTGATATGGCGGCTGTAGATATTAAATCCAATAACATTAACATCAAGAGTTCA
Source organism: Leptidea juvernica (assembly GCA_949711755.1). NCBI lineage: Eukaryota > Metazoa > Arthropoda > Insecta > Lepidoptera > Pieridae > Leptidea > Leptidea juvernica. The sequence continues at coordinate 5,440,895 of CATIXQ010000011.1, forward strand.
CTTCTTCCTGTATATGTTATTGGATTTAATAACCAGTTTTTACGTCCAATCTTCGGCAGTTCAAGCATAAGTTTATGGATGAACTGCACTATTAATAATTGTTATTTCCTGATTCGTAAAGTTCAAATTCTAATGTATTTATTCAAAATGACTGCATAAAATTAAAACTATCATTACGTGGAAGCGTACCAAGAATACTGGCAGCATTACCGCGTTGGATAACAAGGCTGATCCTTTGACCGAAATAATTCAGTCATAGTATTGTAAATATATAAATAAATTTATTCAAAATAGGATATGATATTACTTATTGAGTCAAAGTCAAAAATTACCAACCCATTTGAAAAACTATGCCCCAGACTTGAGATGAATGTACAAGAAACTCAGCGGGCTTCTATCTTTGCTTAAAATGTGGTTACAATGTAATATCGTACAATAAAACTTATTATTTAAAAGCCTGAGGGCAGTCGCCCCATTTCCAATCAGTGGCATTATTAAGAAAGTCATGTTATACTAACCTTTATCACACAATTTTTTTAACAATTCTTTTTAATTTCGTAATACATTTGTTTTGAACATTTGCTCTGATCTTATTGTAAAAGCATATACATCGCCCGAAAGACTTAGCCGAGTAGTAGGCAGGAAGAATATATGGAGAAGCAACAGTATGTATATTTCTTAATATTTTGCTCTCAATGTTTCTTTGAAGTTCCTGAATCTACTATTGGAATGTACTATTTGGTTTTAAAACACCTGAGGTGGATAATATTAAGTTTACCTTAGCTTTTGATTGGATTGATTTAGAAGCTTTCACGATCTAAGGTTAATATTGCCATCTATTTTTTAAATTTCAATAACCGATCTATATATCGTTTCGGTATCTGATTATAGGGACATACTGCTATCGACTTTCCCTCAATTGCCACAGCCTGTATACTAACAAACAACATAATGGATTGTCCAAATGCAGACCACAGACAATATATTTCATATTAATTTCAACTTGATTCCTGCACGTATTCATGAGAAAAAAAGGTTGAACATACCTACTTCTGTAGAAGTGATCCTGTAAGGTTCTCTTTCGGATTCCCGGAGAGTAAGCAACTGGGACTCTCTTTTGACAATCCGTTGTCCACCCATCCCAATACAAAATTTAAAAAAATAACCGGGTTTTTCCTAAGTTAAACACTAATAAATCTGATGTTAAGCAATTAAACGATATGACCGTTATGTTACGTTATGATATGTTTATAGCGCATAATTTGAGTTTTCTATACAGTCATGAATGATCCTCAATATTAAAATATCTATACATTATATCATATTAATCTTTATTATATTAGTTCTATAAATTTCACTCCATCTGCTTCGTTGCCCCGTAATGGCACTAAACAATATTACCTCGTCTAATGCACAAAATTAACGTCATTTAACCTCCTATCCGCTCAATACTCCAATAAACCTGCTTGAAAGCTGAACGTTTTATTGACTTAGGAAGAAAGGGAAGCTCTACTAAGTATTTTCAATAAAGGTTCTTATGTACTGTACTTATTTATCAGTTAACAATGAACATTCACAACGTTAACTTATAATAACTTGAATTCTTGTACCCAATGCTTGGAAGCCGAAAAAATATCGTAACCAGTTACTTAACTAATAGAGATATTTTTATTCAGTTTTGCTTTCTCTTTGACTTAACTTATACGGTTTTTGTTGTTTATGTTCATTTGAAGGGGTTTGATGGGATCTTTTTTGGGGTTTTCTTCGCCGATTCTATTTAGAATAGTACTTATATTTTATCAATTTTAGATAAGTATTTGTTGAAAAATAGCGTTCGGTCGACTCTTGTGAATTTAACCGGTTAAGAATGGTTATACAACTCTTGTAACACCTACTAGCACAAAACTAATTTTAACCGATAATAACCGTTAAATTTAAAAGATATTCCAAGCCTCGCCTGTATCCTCTTGCTGTGACGTCTACGTTCACCTCAATCCCCAGATCTTTTGAATGATTTTAGCTACGTCAATCTTGGACTACCGTTATGTTTGCTTTGTATGGCCACATTAGGGGCTTCAGTTTAGTAATACTTGGCTAAGTATGTATAGAATCCCTTAAAAATAGCCTAACCAGCTTCATATGCAGCGTTTGAACTGCCGACGTCATAACAGATATCCCAAAGATTATTTTATATAAGAGGGGGGCATTCTGATAGTACATCAGATTAATGATATTTGAAACATATCTACAGGATTACACAAACCTGTCGTCTGATGTTAAATAGGTAAGGTTAAGGTACTCATTTCGTATTAGATCATCCTGGAAAGACCGCGCACGGAAGCTCAATCTAGTTTCAGTTGTGCGTGGAAGAATGTTCTGTAAGCACTCCACATTAATTCATATTTAAATACAAACCCAAAGGGCAGTAAAGTCTTCGAATGGCGACCACGTACCGGAAGACGTAGTATTGGTAGGCCCCCACAAGAAGGACCGACAATCTGGTCAAGATCGCCGGAATAGGTTGGATGAGGGCGGCGCAGGACCAATCATCGTGGAGATCTTTGGGGGAGGCCTTTGTCCAGCAGTGGACGTCGAAATGATGATGATGAAATACAAACCTTTAACATAATAGGAATGTCCCAAGCAGACATTACGTCATGCTGCGAAAGTCCACCAGCATTATGTTAATTTTGTGGAATCCAGCTGCAGTATTTCCGAACCGATACGACTGCATGCATTTGTTGATCTGGTATTGTGGATGTGTCCATTGGTGACTGCCATCACTGACGAAACATAATATTATGATCTTCTTGCCTGTTTGACTCCAGAAAAGAATTAAACAGGATAATGTATGCTTTGTTTTTAATAATGTTGTCGGATAACGGCATGATTTTGCAGTCTTACACATTTGATAATAAGTTTTTCGGACTTTTTACATTAATTTGCTGTGGTTTTTTTTTCGTCAATGAAAGCAACCCATTTTTAAAGAAAATATTTTTTTCTTAATTTTTAGTTACCTTGCTTGAAATATATATCTATATTTTTGTTTTCGGTTATATTTCTACGTAAGGTTTTTCTTTCTTGATACATCATATTCGTAATGATTATAAAATTATTGTTGGGAAGTTTTAAGATGTAAACAAGAATGATCATATGTCTAGATACACAAGCTGACTGTTTGGCAGATTAAAACAAAACTCAAAAATTAATTGCTGTTCGCTAGTCTCGTTAAAACTCGAGAACGGCTGGACCGATTTGGCTAATTTTGTTCTTGAATTTTTGTGGAAGTCCAGAGAAGATTAAAAGGAAATAAATATGAAAACGCTCGGAATTAAATAAAAACTACAATTTTGTTTTTCCTTAGATTTTTTCTCAGTAGTTCATAAATCAAATTGAAAGAATAGTTTGAAATAAATAAGTAATTAGAATTTTTATATCTTTCCAATTTTCTCAGGAGGTAAAACAGAAACTTAATTTTAGCTAACTGTAGTTGGTAGATTAACTACAGTCGGCTCTACACATATTACACAGGACAATGTCATGCCTACTTTTAGGGTATTCTACCATAATATCTAATATATGAGAATCTTGTGTCGCGGTGTTTGTTACCAAACTCCTCCGAAACGGCTGAACCGATTTGTATTAAATTTTTTGTACATATCGGGTAGGTCTGACAATCGGGAAACATCTATTTTTCATGCCCGTAAATGGGTAAAATGGGTATATAACCAAAATATATTTTTTATAATTTTTTTATTTTTATTTATTATGGTTCAGCATTAAAATATAGATACCTCTTAAAATTTTCACCCTTCTAAGATCAACACCTATTTTTATCGTGATTTTAATATTATTCTAATCCCTTCACAGAAATATGTTTGCAAGATGGCAATCGAATATAATAATTATTGTAGCTGGTACGATACATTTTATGTACGATTCAATATTTGGTAGGTCTGAGAATCGGTCGTCATCTATTTTTATACCCAAAATGTTTTTAAAAAACGGTTATTTCAATATTACAACAGACACTCCAATTTTATTTATATGTATGCATATACAGAACAACGTCTGTCGGCTCAGCTAGTTATTTACAAAGATATAGTCTACAAAGAAAATTAATCTTATGTATAAAATTCTCGTGTCATGGTGTTAAACAATGAACTCCTCCGAAACGGCTTGACTGATTCTCATGAAATTTTGAGTGCATATTGGGTAGGTCTGAGAATCGGACCACATCTATTTTTCATCCCCCTAAATATTAAGGGTTAATTACCACACGAAATTATTTTTTTTAATTTTTTTGATTTTTTTTTTAAATTTGTTTGATTATGAGTCAGCATTAAAAAAATACACACAACTTCAATCAACAGTTACCTTTGTATCGCGATTTTAATATCGGCAATACAACGTTTGCTGGGTCAGCTAGTAAATATATAAAATCGAATATTTTATGAATACATGCTGTTTAGAGTGCAAAAAATCGGTTCAAGTTACATGCCTGACTTACTTATAACTATATACTGTCAATACTATATATTAAAATATAAAAGCAAATCAAAAATAAAGAAAGAAAATAATTTATAACGTCAATTATATGAATTTATTCAAAGAAAACAAATTTTATAACTATTATTACAATACTATGACTACATTAACGGAAGTTGATTAAAAAATTGTCATAATTAAAAATAAAGTTTCAACTTAACTATATTTAATAAGTTATGATTTAAAAAAGGAGATACAATATAGATGACGACCTGTATAGCCGAGTGGTTAGCGATCCTACCTACTAAGCTAGAGGTCCCGGGTTCGAATCCCGGTAGGTGCAAGCATTTATATAATAATAATAACAATAATATATTCACACTCTTTTTACACAAATTATCTTGCCCCAAATTAAGCATATATAGCCTGTGTTATGGGTTACAAGACAACAATATATTTAATACAATATACTTACTTAAACATACATAAATACATTGAAAACATCTATGACTCGGAACAAACATCCATATTCATCATATAAATGCTTGCACCTACCGAGATTCGAACCCGGGAACTCTAGCTTAGTAGGTAGGATCGCTAACCACTCGGCTGTACAGGTCGTCAAATTATGAATATGGATGTTTGTTTCCGAGTCATGGATGTTTATATATATTTATGTATGTTTATATGTATTTTTAATTAGTATATTGTATTAAATATAACGTTGTCATGCAACCCATAACACAGGCTATATATGCCTACTTTGTCAAGATAATTTGTGTAAAAAAAGTGTGTCAATATTATAGATCAGCAAAACAAAACCTTCTAAAAATTGATAATGATTGTAGATGATAGCCTGTTGCATTACGGCTGCGGTGGGCGGGCGCCCGCCCTGCGAGCCTCCGATATAAAAGCCTCAGCTAAGGCTTCGACGGCACATCGCTCCACAACACCGACCCACCAACAACCAGCCAGCTGTCACCAGAAACTAATAACACAGGTTAGTAATGCTTCACTTCTACTATGTCACTTAAAACAACTTAACAATTGTTCTGTTATGTCGATACAATTAATGTAAACGTATCAAATGTATTTGATTACTTTAGAAATTCTTTTTGATGTCATTTCTAATACTACAACCGCTTCGGAAACAAATGGCACTCTGTGAGAGAAGAAGTGCCTCAAGAAACTCTCCCAGCATTCTTTTTTTGCGGTATTTTTAATAAACAAAATTGTATTGTTATTGAAATAAAATAATCATAATCTAGTCGCAGGCTGTCGGATCACTTAGATATTCAGTGTGTGTCAATTTTTTAATAAAACATTTAAATTTATTATAGATCATGTCTCAACAGTGGATGGGATCTTAGTATAATAGTGTATAAAATTTAAAATTCATTATAAATAGTGTTTGATTTAATATTATAAGTAATTATAAATATATTTAAAATAAATCTATTGAGAAAAAATAAAGGTTTTCACAGTACAAACGAATTTACCGCGAAGTTTTCACCATATTATTTAAATTAAACTTATATATTTCTTTGTGAATAAAATGAAAATGCAAATCGGTTAAGCCGTTTCTGATATAAACGTGCGCAGATAAACAGACTTTTTTTTTAATATTTTTTTTACCTTAACGTAAAAAAGTTTTTCGAAATAACTCTTGAATATATAGACTTATGGTTTTATGATTTAATGCTTTGTTTCAAAAAATAAAAATTAAACTTATACGAATTACCGATGGAAATGCCTTCTATAAATTGTTTATCATATAATATTATAATTATTTTTACATTAATTGTCATAAAACATTCGATATAGAAACAGAACGAACTGACACTGTTGAATGTATAAGTATAAATAAAATAAATATTAAAAAAAGCCTTTTATCTTATATATATCTTATATATATCTTATATCCTTTTACCTTTTATCCCATACTAAATTACATAATTAAGTTAAACTAAATTTAAAAATTAAAACAAACTTATGATTATTGTTAGTAAACTTAACTTAACTTAAGCCTAATATTATAAGAACTTAAAAAGAGAATAGTTTTATGTTAGTAATTTTTTTTTCTATTTCTTAATAATTAATGTTTAATTAGTAGTATGGGCCCCTCTCTGGGTGAAGGCCTCCTCCATTTTTTTCCACACTATACGGTCTTTGCCCAATATTAGCCAATATATAATGTATAAGTAAGAAATAGAAAAGATCAAAGTGGTAGAATGCTGCTTCAAATGTCTGGCCCACAGACCAGGAGAACTGTTCTGAAAATAAAAAAAAGCCGATGAAAGCTGAAGAAATCAGGGCTTTGGCAACTGGAGATACTCGATCTCTGGTTAACAATGCTAGTGGTACTTCTAAAGGTAGATATATTTATTTGCTGAAAAAAAAATTGCTCCAGCGCTTTAAAAGTCATATTTTAGTTGAAATTTTTTTAAGCACTTAGTAATATCTTTTTGTGGGTGTAAATAACACTGAGCTATCACGCTCAGCTATGTAACACTCATTCGGAAGTCAGCTCGATTCGACTAAGGCAGTGCGATATGTCATGAAGAGTATTATACTAAAGTAATTTATACACATTTATATTATTTATTTATTATATATTGCTTTTTGAATATATAATAAATGAAATGGTTGTATTTCGTAAAACTCCAGCATTATGCTTAAAGAACAGAGGTTTTTTTTTTAAAAACCGCACAATTAATACTGGAAGAGTTTTGCACTGTTTTAATATTTCAGCGCGCTATTTCCTTCCGTAGCTGTGGTAAAAATTTAATTAACATCGAAAAATTAATTTTGAGTAAATAAATTACCTGTTAATACAAAACAAACTTAGTTTCTCTATCGTTTTACATATATTTGAAATGAATACAAAGATTACATATATTAAAATTAATTATTATTAATCGCCTATTTCTGCCTTGAAGCAGTAATGTGTAAGCATTATTGTATTTCAGTCAGAAGAGTGACGTAGTTAGTGAAATTACTGGGCAAATGAGACCCAACATCATACGTCTCAAAGTGACGAGCGCTCTTGTAGCGCCGATCAGAATTTTTGGGTTTTTCAAGAATCCTGAGCGGCACTGCATTGTTACGGGAAGGGCGTATCAATTACCATCAGCTGGATGTCCTGCTCGTCTCGTCCCTTATTGTCATTAAAAAAATACGTCCTATTTACAATTTAAATTCGCAGGTAAATCATAAAAATGAAACAAATATTTTTCCTATAAAATTTTCTATAAATAAAGCTTGAATCGGATAAAAATGACAAGCAATCACAGAAGATTACTTGCGCGTGTAATGTCTCCAAGGATATCTAATGACATATCGTTATCCTGTATTATTACCGATGTTAGCATTTCAATACCTAGACTTATAAATTAAATAATTAATGTTAAAAATACAAAAAAAAAACAACAAAACGGGACATCTCGTCTCGTGCTAGATTTTGGCGAGACAACATGTCCTGAGGATGCTTCGTGTAGAGGCGAAACACGTGTCGAATTGTTTAAAGACAAATATTGGCGGAATTAACACTAAAGAAAATTCAAATCATTTGGATAATTATGGATTTCCGCAAAGTAACGCCTACTTCAAAAAAATTTCTGAAAAAAATGTTAAACATACAAATTTCTCATAAAGTTTGTAATTGTTAATTATAAAACAGTCACTACTTACTTTTCGCTGTCTAAAACTATTTGAAACTTCCATTTCGTTCCCTTTTTTTTAAATAATATATCATTTATTCTAGTCAACTTCTATATTCCTGGCTGACCCAGCAAACTTTGTCTTGCCATATAAATTATTTTTAGAGTTAGACCGTTTCTTGGACATTGCAACATTACTTTATTTTTCTAAAATAAAACATTTTTTTTAAATAAACGTATCCTAGGTTACTCCTTATTACATCACCTGCCAATAGAAGTCCCGTCAAAATCAGTCCACCCATTTCAGAGATTAGCTGAAACAAACATACATACAGACAGACAAAAATTTTAAACAATGTTATTTTGGTAAAAGTACCGTAAATATATTCTTAAATGAAAAACATGTAGTAAAAAACGGTTATTTCAATATTACAAACAGACACACCAATTTAATTTATATGTATGTATATAGATATGAACGTAAATTCATTTTCCGTATGAATAAATTAAAAATAAAATATACTTCTTAGTTTTTTTTCTAGAAATGTCAATTATGATTTTGTTTAATGTATAATCCGAGAGGCGCGGGTTCGAGTCCCGCATCGTCCATGAATTTTGGTACAAATTAAATTTGTATATTTTAATACATAATTTCTTTGTGTTATTTGGTCAGTCACTCAGTCTTCGCTCACACCTACGGGTTTTTTGTACTTATTTTACAAAAAGGCTACGAATCTCTGAATATTTAATTGACTGAAATGAATGAAATACAAATCTTTGGGATTCAGCATAATTAAACCCAGTTACCACAAGGTTCAGATTCTATACGAATAAATAGAGAGCCGTTTTATTCCTTCGGTTATACTGCAATAACTACTGGGAGTATACAACGAAAACTCTGTCTAAACCCTTTGACATACAACAAAATAATATACCGTGGAATTGTGTATCTTATATAGTTCTACAGAAAAATCCGCAAGGGTATATGTCTATGTCTTAAGGATAACATACTATATCCATTTAAATACTTAAAAAATTGGCAGTCTTAAAAAAGTGAAAAAAAAAAACTTTTGTGTTTCCTCTGGTTTATATATGAAAAGGCAGTGACGAAACGAGCACGATAGTAAATATAACGCCATGCTCATTCCAATGCAGTGCCGCTCAGGATTCTAGAAATACCCAAAATTGGGCGGCACTGCAATTGCCTTCGTCTCTTTGATACATAACACGTTTAGTCTCGATAAGCCCTGTATTATCACTAGCTACGGTGGCCTTTAAATTGAAACACAATAATAATGCTTGCACATGACTCCTTGACGATAGAAAACGGCGCTGCTGTGGTAACTCTTTTCTTTTCTTTCTCTCTTCTCATCCTGTGAAATGATATTTTTCACTGGTGTCGTCATTTATCACTAAGTGACTCATTTATAACGTAAGACGCGATCTGCACTGGACCATACATACTTCAATATTTATTAACTATTTTTGAGAGATGTATTGTCGTAGAGTCGTAGTGTCGTAGCGCAGTGGTGTCGTAGTGTCGTAGTATCGTTGCGTTAACCTTCTCGTAGGGTTGCCTTTTTATAAAAGTTGTTGATTATCATTAAATACATACCTACTTAAAGGATATAGCTACTGGATGTTGAGCGGTGTCATTGAAGAATACGCAGAACGCTAAAATAAAACGTTATCGCTGTGTGCTTTGATTGACGCAGCATTTAAACAACAATAAACCTTAAACCGAATTATTAGTATCGCTCATCACTTAAAATTTATACTTAGTCCTTTTGAAACATATGACTGAAGTTTTTATATCAAAATCAAAAAGCTTCAAAAGTACAATAATTGACGTGAAAATAAAATATTTAATACTTTATTCAAATGATGAAGAAGAGTCTCATAAATAAAATTGATTGTACAAAATAATCAATGTTATACCAAAACGTGTGATCTTTAAAAAAATGTCCTGTTAAAATACTTTAGAGATATTAAAAAAAACCTAACTATGTGGCATGTAATAAGACACGCGTTGATGTCTTAATCTTCGAAAAACTAACCATGTAACTAAATTTGATTTTTAATTAAAATACACAAGGTTCTTATAAATATTATTTAGGAAGACTAAACATAATCAGATAGAAATATAATATTTATCAATTTGATAAGATTTGAGGCATTAATAACGACATGTAGCTATCATATTTTTCTTAAATAAATTCTTACAATCCCTTTTAATTTGCGTGGTTTAGCCTCAGTGTGTGTATAACCTAATCTCGACGTAATGTTATAAACACCAGGGGCGCATTTTCACCGAAATCATATGAAATTTAGTCCAGCTGCTTAGAAAGAATTCAGCAAACTCATAGGATAGCTAGATATACCTATTTAAACAATATCATAAACTATTTTTGTAAGTACATTAAGTCGTTACGATAATCTCATAAAAGATCCAATTTCTCGTTTATATTCATAATATAAAGGTCCGTATAATGTTTGTGGATTCATCCTAAGTTTGGTTTTCTTCTAAAAGCGATCACAGATTTGATATTTTATATTAATATTATTACTTAGATAAACCTGGGGAAATCAAACCAATACTTATTAATAAATATGCTAAAGATGTTTTTATACTTTTTTCATTAATTTAATCTTATAATTTGTACTTTTCATGCTTTATCTAAACTTTATATTAATAAATAATTTTGTTATGTTTCAAAGTGATTGCCCTCACTTCTGGGGTTAAATTTATTACACAAATAAAATTTGAAAACAAAATTTTATGAACGGTACTGTATAGTAGATCCTGTAGATGAAGCCACAACCTGAGAGTTGAACAAAGCAAACAAGATTTTATCAACGATACGTCACTCGAACGATTTTCTCAGTTGGTGAGAGCGCTCGCATGGAACGCGAGAGGTCGCGGGTTCGAGTTCCGCGTCGTTCATAAAATTTTGTTTTCATATTTTATTTGTGTAATAATTAATAAGTACGATACGCGAAATCAAAGCGAGAGCTATGAATATTGAAGGAAATGTTTTACTATTTAATAAATAACATTAGCTTTTTTGGTTAATATTCAGTATAAATATTTGTCATGACTCTCGAAAATCACTAATGATTTGGAGGAAATATACTAAAAGGGGATTTTTGTGAGGAAAAATGACACTTTGCCAATCGACTCTCAAGTATCCCTCTCTCTCTTTGTATAAATCTTCATCTCATTAACTGTTTTAGGTGAAAAGTGTTATTTCATGAAGTTGCAAACTCTATAACGTTACATGCACCTCGTACATATCAATCATACTGGTTATTTATCCACGTAATAGGTCTTTGAAGGCAGCAGTAGTAAGTCAATCTCCTAATATACAAATTCAAAGTCAAATAAACATTATTCAAATAGGCTTCAACTAAGCGCTAATTAATTAACATGTCATTGATCTAGTAAAAAAGTTACATGTGTTTGTGATGGAAAAGCAGGACAAACCAGTGGGAGGCTCCTTTGCACAGGAAGCCGGCTAGATTATGGGTACCACAACGGCGCCTATTTCTGCAGTAAAGCAGTAAATGTGTAAACATTACTGTGTTTCGGTCTTAAGGGCGCCGTAGCTAGTGAAATTACTGGGCAAATGAGACTTAACATCTTATGTCTCAAGGTCACGAACGCAATTGTAGTGCCGCTCAGAATTCTTGAGTTTTTCAAGAATCCTGAGCGGCACTGCATTGTTAAATTACTACTAGGATATTGATCTAAAACTTTAAGTTATACATAAATATTTCAACTAAGATTAAACATAACAATATTTGTATTAATTCAACCTCTCTAAAGTAAACAAACTTGTTATGACTACAGTATGGCATGTCAGGTCTAAAACAGCTTTAATAATGTAAATTCTGAACATGTACAAACTTTTACAGCCTTCGGGAGTTACGTGTTTATAATACGTCTAATTCAACGTAAATTAACAGGTGATGCTGTAAGTAGCTACGGTATTGAGACAAGCTGTTTGATAAATATAATAATAACTTTATTGGCAACATTATTACACTGCTAAACACAGGTCATAAGCTTTGATTAAGGATTGGTCTCCACTGCGCTCCAACTAGATACCGCTCTATCTAACACCAATAGCTTTTTTATTACGGCAACTATTATATGCTTTTGTGTGTGGCATCATGAATAAATATTTAGATGTGTGATCCCAGTGTCTATCTTATTTATTGTAACAGAACATTTCAAACGTCAATGTCACACATTGTTCGAGACTGGCTAAAGTATACACACTTGGGCGTAGTAGTTGCCGCACTTTGCGACTACGCCTGCGTTGTCTAGTTGGAGCGCAGCGGAGACCAATCCTTAATCTAAGGTCATAACACTTAACAGAATAACTAACTTCAATATATGTAAACAGTAATATTGAAAATTGGAAAATAGATAAAACAGACGTAGTGAACACATAACATTGGCGAGCAGTGCAATCACTTTAGTGCTGCCAATCGGATTAATCTATTTGGCTTTCTCTGCTTCGTAATTCTAAAAATCAATAGATATAAATATGTACATATTTAACATACCTAAGAAAAGCCTATACCTTGTTTATATATATATATATATATATATGTATATTTGTAAGGGTTCCGTACCCAAAGGGTAAAAGAGGACCCTTTTACTAGGACTACATGAGTGAGGCTTACACTGATGTATTGAGACAAGCTCCCCATAGTGTTAGTAATACTATAATTATAAAACTATTATGTATAAATATATAGAACGCCGCTCGGACATTTTTTGACGACCTTTTAATAGGCGATTGGGAATCTATTTGTTTAGTCAATGGATGTAACTATTTTAAGTTATTTCAGCAGTAGCAATTTGTCAATACTCGAAATTTGCCAATCAGTTTTTTTTATAGAAAAGAAGGACAAACGAGTGTACAGGTCACCGGTGTTAAGTGATCACCGCCGCCCACATTCTCTTGCAACACCAGAGGAATCACAGGAGCTTTGCTGGCCTACCATTGTCCTTTCATCCCGGAAACACTGCACATGGAAGCTCATTCTATACGTACGTGGAACAAAGTTCCTTGAAAACCGCACTGTGGAGGAACGCCACACATCCAGATGGTGGGTATGATATCCTATTTTGTGGCGTGTCGTACGTAGGTGGAATTTTACGGCAAGAATCAGGTGAAACAGCACTTCGGAACACTCCCCGTGATAAATGCGATAGAAGACTCTACCAACAAAATACTGGAAACTACGCAGGATTAAATTTTACCGAACTAGAGTATAGCAAAAGATCCAATACAACATTATTATATAACATAAGACGCATTCAAAGCAGCTTCTTCATATTTTTCATATTCCGCTTGATAATGTTGCAATGGGACATAAAATTGCTGCGCTATTCGTGCCGTATCTGTAGAAGCTAAATCGAGGCAAATTTATGTTAAGTACTTATATGTACGTCGAACACGTAAAACCGAAACTAGTGATACGAACCTGAGAATTGGTAACATGTGATTTAATGGAAGTAGATAGCGTACCTTTTTGGTTGTATTATTGTAGTCGGGGATCACCATTTACTCCTTCGTCGGCTTGATTGCTTAGCGATGTGTAAAGACTTTGTTTCATTGTGTGCCTTCTACGTATTTAAGTGTTCTGAAGAGCTGATTTTTAACGCCGGGGGCGTTAGCTCTTCAGAACCTTACAATCAATCTCTTACAATTAAACACTCACTGGTCACTTACTATTAGGTGGACCCTTCTTCTTGTTTGCCCTTCCAATCCATACGGTAAGTGCTTAAGACCAGGAGACAGAAGTAAAAACTTAATCACGCACTATTTTTATGTTCGATATTGTTAAATTTTTACTAATACACAATTATAATTATTCCTTAGTTGAGCTGAGTTAAATCGAAAGAGCATTACTGCGAGTGTGATAAGTCAGTCTCATTGTTCAACGTGTCTACTTCGTTCCGTGTATTCACGGATACGGATCGGACTCTGATCGGACGTTGTGCGAAAGCGCTCTCACTGTAAGTCGTTAAGGAGTTCCATTGTTCATCATATTTAACTACGACAACTACAGCATTAAAAGAATAGGCCGAGATAGTTAATTTTCTTCTAAGAATTTAAGAGTTCCGTTACTTTGTCACGGATCCCACTATCAAAACCTAATCTAACTACCAAACTACCTTTGAAGCATATCCTTTCAATCATAGAAATCAGTTGGCGCGTTATTGAGTGATTCGTAATTTTGTCGCGCACATACATATAGCAAATTTAAGACTATTATGGTTTTCTCACGGATGCCACTGTCAGATCTAGACCAAATTGTTCCCAGCCGAAAGTTCTGAGGTAACGAACATAAAAAAAACATACCGACGAATTGAGATCATTCTCCTTTTTTGAAGTCGGTTAATAACAAAACTGTATTAAACAAGATCGTGGTTCTTTTTATGTCAAGAACATAAAAAGAAATAATGAAAACATAAATAAATAAGTACAAATATTACCTAATAGCTAATAAAAGCTTTAAATAAAAATATCTGTTATGATATTTTAAAGCATCTGACCAGAATCCATATTGCAGCAAATGAGAAAATATCTTATTGGGTCACGCTTTCAAAGAATATTCGATTTTATTATGATTAAGCTTAAACTACTTCGAGGTAATTAATTTTCTAATTCTGCTATTTCTCGTTAACGTCTTCTTGTTTTCTCTATAAAACTAATCAAGTAGGTACTATTTTATTGAATAAGTTTAATTTTCTTTCACAATAAGGAAAGTGCTTGGAGGTATACTGTTAAGGATGACGTAAGCATGCTTGATAGAAAAATAAATAATATTTGTAGTTTTATAATTATACAAATTTATTTTATTGTCATTTATGGAACAGAATAATATATACATCTTTGCAAAATGTTTTTGAATAAGTGGGAGGCTCCTTTGCAAAGGATACTTTTGTCATTGATTTTGTCAAGAATCCTGAGCGGCACTACAATGTAATGGGCAGGGTGTATCAATTTCCATCCGCTGAATGGCTCGTCTCACCCTTATTGTCATAAAAAAAGAATAGTACATTACTGCCGCGGACAGCAAAAGAAGCATTGATCGACGATCGTGTAAGTGTCGGCCGAGGCGAAGCCAAAGCCATGCAGACTTACGTAAGTCCATCAATGTCTATTTGTGACCAAAGGCAAGACTTTATTTAAAAAATACAGTTGTTGAATGTACAATTATTGAAATTTTATAATGGACTTGGAGTTCTGAGTTTGTTTCATAGACTCTTCAGTGTTTTTCTGTATTTCAAAGCCACATTTGGGAGGTCGTCTGCCGAGATTGGATACTTTCGTTGATTTTACGTGTAATGCTACTTTTATTTTCAATGTAGCTTTAAGCTATTTGGTTAGTCTTCCATCCGCCATGTCTTTTAAGTACAAGTAAATTCGCACCTGTGTCATCAAGAAACGTCGCTGAAGATCGATGAAAGCATTGCTCAGTATAATAATCTGGACTTGGCAAGTTTAAATAGATAGCAATTGCCTTTGCATCTGTGTGTCTTCCAATAACTTGTACATTTATTATTTTTGTAATTATTTAGTAAAATCTGATTTGACATCAGTGGGACATAGCGCTTTGTGCTTTTGCACGATCTCAGGTGAATCTGATACAAATGTGAGGTCGATCTTGGTTTTAGTATCATGTAGAGTTACAATTTGCAATCTGTCGTGATTCTCTACGTCTTTTATAGTAATATTTGTAATTTAGTTACATCGGCATAGAACAAAAATGGTGAAAATATGCAACAAATACGATTGTTATAGCTTGGGTTCACATCGGTAATTTTCCTATATTTATTATCAACAGTAAAACTTACTTTGAGGTGCAGATTCACACTGTCTGGTGCTTCAAACGAAAACATTTGTACGTTTTGATATTTATATATACGATTGTCTTTTGAGTATTGAAGTCTGGTTTGCATGCTGTTTTAAATTGACGTTATGTTTCATTAAAACTGTGCATTTTAGCAATGACCCTTGGTGATGAATATATTTTTCCACACGTCTTACCACGTCTCACTTTCCAAAATCGGGAAGTGCCCTTTTAAACTAGATCTTTCATATACACTAAAATCGAAAGTGCCTTTCGACACACAACGCTCTGACCAAGTTCTGACCCTCATTTTGTAATTTAGAATAGTCTGATTTTACATCAGTGGGAGATGGTACTATGTACTTATGTACGATTTCATGTGAATCTGATGATAACAAATGTGCGATCGATCTTGGTTTTAGTATCGCGTAGAGTTACTATTGGCAATCTGTTGTGATTTTCTACGTCTGTCATAGTAATATTTGTAATTTACACAAATAAAATTTGAAAAACAAAATTTTATGAACGATGCGGGACTCGTACCCACGACCTCCGGCGTTCCGTGTAATTCTACTTTTGATGCCGAGAGTTGAACAAAGCATACAAGATTTTGTAACGATACGTCACTCGAACGGTTGGCTCAGTTGGCTAGAGCACTGGCACGGAACGCCGGAGGTTGTGGGTTCGAGTCCGGCATCGTTCATAAAATTTTATTTTTGAGTGGTGTCTAGAAGTGAGGATTGTCACTTTAAAAACATAACAAATTGTTTAGATAGTTTATTTTGCATGGTCTTATAGCTTGTTTCAATAGTTTTCTTATATGTTCTATCATATCATCCTAATTATTATAAGCAATCTATTAAAACACGTGAAATATACGCATTGACACCAAAATCACGCCGATCTAAGTTATACTGCGGCGCGGGGGCACTTGCCGATTACGGAAGGTTAATAAGTGTCTCAATGTTTCGAACCCACTCTTACCAGCTTATCTTCAACGTGATATTTAAAAACGCCAATTTATATTCACACATGAATGTAGTTATATCAATTCTAAAATTTGCCGAATGACATATAAGCTACTAGAATATGATAATCAAAGGATGGATAGCTCTCGACGTTAACCCTTCTAAAATGTAATTTGACATTGGATAAGTAAAAAGAGGGTATTACAAATTGGCAACCTTTCTCATATTTTATTACTCACTTTCATGTGTCGGTTCTTTATGTAACTATAAATATTTTAATAATTCATGTGTTCCAATTGTAAGTGATATGTTCTTGCAAATATATAAGTTATTCTCCAGCAATTATGCGCCAGGATTGCGGGAATCGCTTTAGGAAAAGAGCCGGTGTGGTTCCTCGCCAACAAATATTATATGTGAAGCGTTAACACATCATCATCCAGAAGACGTCGATTTCCATAGATCATCAATCATCATCCAAAGATTTCCACAACGATCGGCCCTGCGCTGCCCAAATTAAACGTATTCCGGCGATCTTGACCATAACGTCAGTCCATCTTGTGGGGGGCCTACCAACACTTCGTCTTCCGGTTCGTGGTCGCCATTCGAGGACTTCACTGCCCCAACCATGCCAACGAACTATGTGCCCTGCCCTCTGCCACTTCAGTATCTAAAATAATAATAAAAATGTTGATTATATTCTGTTCCCTCATGTACTCCTTCCTATAATACGACAATAAATCTGGATATAATTGAAAAATGTTTTTTTTGTCTCAGGTACAATGATTCGTCTCAGCAGCGCATTGGCTGTTGCCATAGCAACAATCCTCGTCTGCTGCAATGCCGAATCACGTCAGGTAACTAGATTTATTTGTAACGCTAAATTGCAAGTTTATACGAAGTGATATATCATTAAAACACCTAAATTGCAAGTTTGTACGAAGTGATGTATCATTAAAACACCTCCAATTCCTAACGAACACGGAAATATTTAAACTCTTACACGAATATGTATAACCACTGAATCTTAAATTTCTGACCATAATTAAGTTGTGTTTAATTAAAATATAATCAGACAAAAAACTACTATGAGTACTGACAAAGAAAAATTTAATAGATAAGTCTGTGTAGTGTGCGTAGCAAAATAAAATTGCAAAAAAAACTCCTTTGTTTAGAAATTGAGGGAGATTTTTATTCATTCAATCAACGCGCGGATGAATATTAATTTCCAACTCGTTGGTTATTCTATTCTTTATTTAAGTTAAGAACTGCTGTTTATATCAAATGATAACTGATATTTTCTTTTATAGGAACGAGACGTGTCACCCGATAGACTCAATGACGCTGGTAAGTTTTCAAAACAATCATAAAAAATACTATCGTTGCACAAAGTACTCGTATACCCCTGTGCACATATTTCTATCTATCTTATTCTCAATTTCTAATATAAATATATCTATTAATATAATTACTAAAAAAAAATTCACGATTCCCTTGTAGATGCACAAAATACCCTAACGGCCTAACAAATAAAATTGGCATAAAGTTATAACTAAGCATACCTAAACCAAGAATATGTAAAATGTTTACGAATAGACATTTTGCTTACGAATGGTTTGTTCGGATGTATTACGTTTCCCGCGTTTATTTGCAAGGCAGCTTGTCATTCGGAAAACTTCAGAATAATCAATTTTTTTACAGTGTTGTCAATGATATTGTAAACTCTATGCATTTTCTTTGTTTATCATCAGTTATAACTTTATACCAAGTTTATTTGTAAGGCCGTAGTACGTTTGGATAATGCACAATGAGGTTATTAATAAATTCACAAAAGTTTCCAAGCCACTTACATTTTTCAAAACCTACCATATATTTATAAAAAAAGAATAAAAAGATCAGTCTGTTTTGTGCATTAATTTCAAGGCATAATATTTTCAAATGTTTGAAATAAATAAAAATATTTGTAAATGTCACTGGCTTGTTTGATTCATATTTGTTTAGTCATATTTTATTCACAATTTCACTTAGTGGTGATGGGTGTGCACATTTTAGCACTTTTCCGCAGCACTTCTGCACTTTCAATTAACTGGTAAGTAATGTTTGAATTGTATTTTTTTTTTTGGAATATGTATCATTTACTCATTAGACTCTTTCAGCTTTCAGACAAAAGCAAGAAGTTGATAATTTCATACGACTCTTAGTACAGAATGAACTAATGAATGGTGGAAGACACTTTAATAGAATAGGTGGTACTAATGGAAGACAAAGAAGCTTTGTGTATGGTCTAACAGCTGATAAACTTGGCGATAATCTTGCCAGAACTGCGCCGTATGGAGAACTTAATGGTGTAGAAGACGAGAAAATGCAATATGCACGATTCATAGATTCGCTCGGAGGTGGAAATTTTGTTCGCAATCTGGATTCCATTGGAGGTGGAAACTTAGTCAGGAATCTAGATTCAATCGGTGGTGGAAATCTAGTCAGAAACCTAGATTCTATCGGTGGTGGAAATCTCGTCAGAAATCTGGATTCCATCGGTGGTGGAAATCTAGTCAGAAACCTAGATTCCATCGGTGGTGGAAATCTAGTCAGAAATCTAGATTCTATTGGTGGAGGAAATTTTGTCAGAAATCTAGATTCCATTGGTGGTGGAAATCTAGTCAAAAAAAATCTTGACCAAATTGGCGGACCTAATCTTGTAAAGCGTCACGTTGACTCATTGGGCGGTGGTAATTTAGTTCGAGAAGTTTATCCAATGATTGGAAATTTCGTTTAAACCTATACCACTGATTAAGAAGAATATTATTAAGATTAATATTACTTACCACAGTGTTTTCGTCGTAATAATTAATGTGATATCCTTATTTAATTTCCTCTTATAATTAATTGAAAACAATTTCATTCAAAATAAATACTACGCAGAACAATTGTTATTTTATTTGAAACTCCTAAGTTATCATAACGAGAAACCTAATTTACAATTTTTCCTATTCTTCATTATGCAAAGAGGAGCCTTGTGTCAAGTATTTTATTTTAGATTCACTTTTATTTTTCTCGTATCTCGGCTCAGTGAAACGGGTAAGTATAAAGTGTTTTCTGAACAATTGAGTTTTAACTTAACAAGGCACTATTTTAAAATGTATGTTTAGGTTTGAAACAACAGAGTCTGGCGCGACAATCTCGTGAAGCTCATCGGATTTCCCGTAATTTCGGCAGACACTATGAATATCTCAGGTAAATTATTTCATATATCAAATATAACACTGTTCTTAAATTTAATTAAATTAAATCTTGTGGAATTTAACAAATGAATGGAAAGATGTTCGCTTAGGAAGGTTTCGGGTTTTTTAATCTAAGCGAATTGGAAACAGCAATCAAGGAAGTCCATTGCAAAATTTAGATTTTATAAGTTCAAGAACTTTGGAAATACAATCCACCACAAACTACAATAATATAATATTAAATATGGCTAGAGTACATTTTATTTTAGTTGACTTATGAGAATACGACAAATAAATTAAATAAATAAGATTATGGTTATGTATGGATTATTCCTTTGTGAATTATCTACAAGTTCATCTCATTACTACGTAACAACTAATGAGCTACGAAGTGTCATAAGTGAAAACGGTTCTCGTTATTAAAGCACATCCCACATACCAGTGGGAGGCTCCTTTGAACCGGATACTGGCTAGATTATGGGCACCACAACGGTGCCTATTTCTGCCGTGAAGCAGTAATGTGTAAACATTATTGTGTTTCGATCTGAAGGGCGCCGTAGCTAGTGAAATTACTGGGCAAATGAGACTTAACATCTAATGTCTCAAGGCGCAATTGTAATGCTCAGAAGTTTTGGGTTTTTCAAGAATCCTGAATGGCATTGCATTGTAATGGGCAGGGTGTATCAATTATTACTACATTTAAATAGATACTTTATATTAAATAAAGATTAAATTAGTGCATACGTGTAGTTTTTAAATATTTCAATATACGAATATACGGATATGAAAAATAGCATTTAGAAAAGGAGAAGATAAATATTGATAATAGTCTATCAAACTACTTTCAACATATACAAAGAAAAAATACTATATGTAGTCCAGTTAAATATAAAGTTAATATTATATATTTAACGAAGTTTTGTTTCCAGTCCATTCGGCACCCGGTCTCTAGCTCCTTTTGAATATGGATATTATGGCGAGGGTCTTCCAAAAAGAAACTTCGATGAAATTGATCGGTTAGTATTACGATGAAATTATTAGTAGCGGTTTTTTATCGGTTGATTTTAGTATACCTATCCATAAAGATTCTATTCTTTTTAATCGAGTTTTCAGACGAAAACTCGTATACAGATGAAAAGAAATTTGTGAATCCCATAAATTTTAGCAACTAAGATAATTAGTAGATTGACTATGACTATCTTAAAAGTGATCTCAGTTATTGAAATCACAGCCTTAATCTTGGGAATAGATAGAAGAAATACTGAAATAAAATTACAGTTGATACTGGCGTTATATTCCCATACATTTAAGAAAGTTGTTTCTATAAATAATACGATTAATCCTTGTAGTTTAATCAACACATACGAAGGTCTAACCTCAATGATAACTGATAATCTTGCTGAAATACTGTCTTTCCCATTTAATTTTACTGTAATTAATGTTTTGGACTTTAACAATTATAAAATAAATTATGCCTGAGAAGATATCTCAGGAGAACAGTGCCTTTATACTCCTTAACACAAAATGTTAGGTCTAAGCCATTTCAACCCAAAGTCCATAGCACAACTTGTACAAGAAGTTGTGAGACACTACAGTAAATATTAAACAAACATTTACTTAGAAAGGCCGTACTTTGACGAGGCAAGTTGGAGTCGTGTCTATGCATTTTAAATGTTTATCGCTTACACTTTCAAAGCTCAAAAGCCACGAGCGACGAGGGACAAGCTTTAGTTCAAATGCGAAGGATTAAACTTTGTCAACACTTACCAAACATAAGTTTTTACATTAAATAAATACTGGACCGAAATGTAAGCAAAACAGGTCGCGTACATACATAGGATAGGATAATTATTATTTACTTTGCAAACATGAGTCCTAATTAAGAGGAGAAATGAAAAATAAACTGAAAATACATCAGTTGCATTACATAGTTTAAAAATTTCAAACCAGTTCAGTTTTTTTTTTTTTTAAGATAAATGAAATATTTATTAATAATCTTATATATCAAATTCTCGTGTTCCGGTGTTTGTTACCAAACTCCTCCGAAACGGCTTAAACAAATTAGTTTGAACAATTGTATGTATATCGGCTAGGTCTGAGAATCGGCCAACATCTATTTTTCATACCCCTAAATGATAAGGGTCACCCACCCCAAATATATTTTTTGACAATTTTTTATTTTTATTTTATTATGATTCAGCATTAATTTTTTTTTTTATTTTTTTTATTCGATTTTAATATTATTCTATTCCATCCACATCTGTGGATATTCGAATGCAACTCTATTGCGTATCTATAAAGTTGCATTCGAATATAATAATTATTATAGTATATACGATAATTTATTGAATATATATTTGATAGGTCTGAGAAGCGGTCGTCATCTATTTTTTAATTTGAATAATTGTTTTTTTTTATTACTTTATATGGCAATATAACGTTTGCTGGGTTAGCTAGTTAACATATAAATGTCAGAATACACACATTATATAAACACATTCGTATTATCTCGTTTAAATCACAGAGCGGTATTAAAATAGTTTCAATAATTGGCATCCGTGAGAGTCCTTGCAAGCAATAAAAGTATAACAATTGTTTCCTGTTCAAGTTAATAAAAATTAAAAATGTATAGTAAAATATAAAGTATAAATATGTATTAAGTTATTTTGCTCTCCCATTATGAAAAAAATCATGTTTGGGGATTCCACACGTTACTTATATTGACACATACAATATTGACACACTTTTTACACACATTATCTTGCCCCAAGTTAAGCATATATAGCCTGTGTTATGGGTTACAAGACAATGATATATTTAATACAATATACTTACTTAAACATACATAACTTCATATAAACATACATAAATACATTTAAACATCCATGACTCGGAAACAAACATCCATATTCATCATATAAATGCTTGCACCTACCGGGATTCGAACCCGGGACCTCCAGCTTAGTAGGTAGGATCGCTAACCACTAGGCTATACAGGTCGTATATGGCTTTTATTATTTGGTATTCATACTTTAAGGCAATTAAAAATACTGCATTGTCCAAGTATAGCATTTCATTGAAATAACAATAGGTCAAGGTTCCTTTGAAAGGAGCAATCTTATGAATCTTAAATACCTGTTGTACTTGACTATAAAATTCCAGATAAAACATGAACTTTTTGTGAAATACATAATTTATGTATTCATGTTCGTAAATTTGCAAAAAATATTATATATATTCTGACTATTGTTCATCTTGTATTCTGTTAATTATATTTTTGCTATCGTTCTTCAACAATTTTCATTCGTTAACAAGGACGACACAACCATCACTGTTCTGCTAACGCCCTCCTCAGGATCAAACGAGTTAGGGATGACACAGCCATCACAATTCTACTTAATGCCCCCACAGAATAAAACAAGTTAGGGATGACACAACTATCCTTACTTTTCTATCGGCCTCGTCAAGATAAAACGAACTTAGAGCGGCTCAGCCATGATTATTCGACTAACACACTCGTCAAGATCAAACGAGTTAAGCATGACAGCCATCATAATTCTACTAAATGCCTCGACAAATTAAAATAAGTTAAGGATGACACAATCATCCTTTTTCTATATCGGCATCGTAAAGATAGAATGAGTTAAGGACCACACAGCCATCATTATTCAACTAACGGACTCGTCAATATAAAAGTAACATGTGTTTAATAAACAATCATTGTTCTACTTACGCACTCGTCAAGATATAATGAGCGTATAATTAAATCCACTAATTACAGTTTTAATTACAGATCCAACTTAGACACTTTCGTAAAGAAACGTAACTTCGATGAGATCGACCAGTCTTCGATGCCCTTCCCATACAAACGATACATCAATTATGTGGACTCTCCGTAAGTTATTTATTTTATGACATCCGAATATTATTATTTTGTGCCTTTTTCTGTTATTAAAATAAAACTCTGTAAGATTTCAATAACAGTAATAGGAAAATTACAGCCCTCGGGACTTTTATTTTCAGATTTTATGACTCGGCCAAAAACATCATCAGCTGTTAGCTGTACTGTTTTATTTAATCATACTGTGTCAATTTCGAAAGGCATACCAGTTATCTTGAATACAACTAATTTATACGTCTCTTGCTGTCAGACAATAGATGGAAACAGGCCAGGTTTATAACTTTAGTGTGCATGACAAGCGTCTTACACTCGCGATTTTTGTTAGCGTGCCTTGCTTAAAAGTAGAGGTTAACAATCAAAATTGTTTTCGACGTTTTCACAACTGTCACATTTTTTCTAGACGTATAATAATCTAAGGTAAAAGAACCGTTGGCTCTCAGGACGGTCCTCGGTTCGATACTCTATCGCCACGTACTGATAATATATTTTCGGTTTTCAATTTCATATATTCGTTTAGTCGACGTTTGATAGGGTCGGCAACAAGCTTGTCATTCATTTGTAATTATAAGGAACGTTCACCATTATCTAATATCCTTTCTAAGATTCTTTCACTTCAATTTTGAATAGAAGATCG
Source organism: Leptidea juvernica (assembly GCA_949711755.1). Lineage (NCBI taxonomy): Eukaryota > Metazoa > Arthropoda > Insecta > Lepidoptera > Pieridae > Leptidea > Leptidea juvernica. The sequence goes on from CATIXQ010000011.1 coordinate 5,465,638, forward strand.
AAAAGGGAACGGAACAACTGTAAAAGAAAAAATAATAGTTAAAAATAACTCGCAAGAAGTACGAAAATTAATAACCTGAATTCTAACCTTACTAGCTAGTAACTAAATATCCTGTGCTTTCCCGGGGCATAAAAATAATAGGGAAGTGCCAGGCATAAGGGTGTCGTAAGAGGCGACTAAGGGCATGTACGGAAGGCTCCTTTGCACAGGATGCCGGCTAGATTATGATCACCACAATAGCGCCGCTTTTGTGAAGCAGTAATGTGTAATCATTATTGTGTTTCGGTCTGAAGGGCACCGTAACTAGTGAAATAACTGGGCAAAGTAGACTTAATATATTACGTCTCAAGGTTAGCGCAATTGTAGTGCGGCTCAGAATTGTTTGTCTTTTTCAAGAATCCCGAGTGACACTGCGTTGTAATGGGCAGGGCGTATTAATAACCATCAGCTGAACGCCCTACGCGTCTCGTCCCTTATTGTCATAAAAAAAATGCAAAGCTAAGTGCGATATTATAATACGTGCATGTAAGAATATCCTGTTCATTCTTCAAGCCAGTAATATTTGTGCGAAAGCGTTAATCTTCATTAACTTCGAAAAAAGAATTGTGATAGCAGCTGTTGATATCATTTCATTCGGAACGGCGTCTTGTTAGGAAACATATATCATAGCAAAGATTCTTATTTCTTTACAACTTCGTGTCCTTCTCTCGCACGTCTAAATTGTACGCCTTGAAGAAAAACTTTCGCGGCGAATCCGAAACTTTTCTATTGTTTATGGAACTGATTCTGTATCAAATAATACAACTTCATTATAATTGTTATATGAATGTATTCTGCTATTCTGATTTTGTAATTGCTATTATCGTTTTACACTTGAGCATGCTATCACAATTGGGAAACTAATCTCGCTGAAAACAATTGGACGTAATTCCAGAAAAACGTTCCAAACCACAATCATGTTGAAATTGAGTTAAGAACACAAAACTGGTCACGTGATTCATATTAACGGACTGACAAAAAATGGCAGCCCTATTGTCACTCTTTAAATGACATCATGACTTAGTAGCCAAACCCACATGTATGGAATACACCAATATTTATTAAACTATAAACACGAATTCCTTAAAATGTGAAGTTTGTGGCTTGAGACGTATTTCAGGAACTATGTCCAATTATGGATGGTTTATATACATTTCATATTAAATGTTTGTAAAAATCCTGAGAGCCCCTGACTTATTTACTGTATCAGTAAACTAAGGTCATCGCCCTGGCCTCGGTCCAATGGCGTATAGCGTCAGCTGCGCAGCGCCTCAAACGAATAAGGCGGGCGAAGTTTATTATTAATACATATCTTTAGTTTTTGCCGCCACCATAAATGAAATACGTATATGGGCGGGGAAAAATTAAAATGGCTGCAGGCAGAGATGTCCAAACTGTTATAATTGGGTACATATATAATCTTTTTTTTTAACTTTTTTCCTGAAAATCAATATTTATTTATTCTCACTACTTGATACCAATAAACGCCTCAAGATATAGTACAGGATTTTTTAACACCCTGTATAAGACTGTGAATACCTACTTTGCTGTGTGATTTTTAATTGTATACTTATTTGGAATTGTTAATAATTTTTCACAACTTACTTCACATCTTTTTTCATATAAAGAATTTTTTTTTTCCTTATTTATTTATTGATCTTACTTGTATTTACATTAATATCTTACGACTAAGTAGACATTAATATCCTAAATCATCTAATATTAACTGATATACTAAACATTTTTATTGAAATACATTATTTTACAGTGTGGCACTACAATGGCGACATTAAATGAACACACGGGTAATGCTACTTAACCTTAATCATAAAAAATAAATCAAAATACATAATTAACCTAAATAAACCAATTTTCCATAACATCATTTCGGAACATCCTGTATGTAATCTGGTAGCCGCGAACTAGCGTAGGCACTGACACCTACTTACTACGCGCCGTAGCCGTTCAGAACACGTAGGTGAGTAGCGCCTACGTAAGGGTGATTCATATTTTGTGTCATAAATGTTTTAATTACTTTGTTTGAAAATTTCAAAATTTAAATTATTTTTTTTAATTTATGAATATATTTTTTTGGTTACAGCTAAGTAGCTCTAAACGTGCGTTCATTTAATGTCGCCATTATAGGGCCACGCTGTACACTACGCTAACAGTATTGCATTCTAAATTTCTAGATCATTCTAAAAATTTCTCAAACATTTTTTTATTAGAATACTTACATTTGAAATTCAAATGATTTTATTCAAAATAGGATTTAAAATCACTTATTGAATGTCAAAAACCACCACCCATTCAAATTAGACTGCCTCAGACCTGAGAAAAACGGGCACAAGAAACTCAGCGGCCTTTTTTTATATAAAAATATAGATTAAAATGTGATATCGTACAATAAACATTTATAATTTAGGAGCCTGAGGGTGTTCACTTCATTCCCAGTCTGTGGTGTCATTAAAAAAATCCTTTATGCTATAGTAACATTTCCCACACACACGTTTTGTAACAATTATTCTTTTAAAATTTGTAACACATTTGTATTGTACATTTTCTTAAACTTTCCAAATAATTCTAGAAATATCTAGATCATTCAAACCATGCAAATCATTTCAGATTAATGATGATTAATTAATTAAATATTAATCACACATTTTATCTTCTGCACCCTTATAGGTATCACCATACAACCACCATAGCGCTCGATGTGAGCCTTGTACCTATTGCGACGTAAAATAAAGACACACACACCTTTTTATATATGTGTGTGATATATGTTTATATGTCGAAATGTGTTTCCCCTTAACTGCATCAATTTGCGAACACTTAATTTAATAACGTATAAAGTGGTTGCTATAGAAACGTTTATATCTTCAGCGGGTCACGGCAGGTTGAACGTCTATTCAATTAACATTCGCTCGAATCTAACGGATTGTCGTGCAAACAGTGAAATCTCGTCAACTTTATTAAATTATTTGACATGAAATCCACTCGCATGGAATTGAAATTATATTAGTACGTTTGATCTTAGCAAATGTCTCAATGTTTATGTTCAATTAAATGTGGGCATGTGAAGAAAATCTTGCAAGAATTTTGTACTAAATCAAATTAAAAATTTAGATTAAAAATTACAATTAATCAAGAATAAACAACGAAGGTAATTATAATAATAACGAAGATGAGGAGGTCAAATAAAGTTATCTTTTAATTGAATATTTCTTATGCATTTATTTCTGAGAACTGAAGGATCGTATATTTTTGTAACTTTGTCATTAATTTGAAACTTCTTTTCTCTGAAACGCAAGCATCTGCGAATCTGTTAATCACTAGCAAATGCTATAATATATTCCCAAACCGTAGGTAATATACACATAATATATGTAAATATATAACACTATTTTGGTACACAAACAGACGTCTTTGCATTAATTCTTCCTTTGCTTATTCATAGATTACTTTATTTATTAAGATATAATGCTTCTTTACTTATAGTAATAGATATTATTGTAAACGAGAAAGCTATTAAAATACTTTTTCTCTCACATGTCTTTAGTTCTAGTTTATCGCAATTTCTAGCATCATTATTAAAAAATTTGGATTTTTCAAATATTTAGAGAACTTTTACAATAAGCGCTGGTTCGCCTCGCAGCAAAACGTTCCTTTAAAACACCATTTATAAAGTATGACAAAGAAAATATAGCGAATAGCTCTTGAACCAGCGAACAAGTCCTTATTTGTAACGTCTATACCAATAAGCGTACCAATAAGCATACCAGGTGTTTGTGCGGATTATGTTAAGCATTTTCTTTAATTTAAATACCAAACACTTAAATAAAATTAATTTCGCTATTACGGAACCTACCGACAAAGAGAAAATTTTTATTATATGATTTGACAAACTTTTTTCCCTCCGATGCTGGATTTCTTAGCCTCTATGGTCACGGGAAGCAATTTTTGATGTGAAAAATTCGTTAGCGGCATTGAGCAGTTTTCTTGGAATGTGTATAAAATGTTAATCTCGCGTCAGGACACGTGGCCTGATCGAAAATTCGTAAAAGTAATTTTTAAATTATGGATGAAAGAATTATTATAGTTCGGCTATTTTAATATAATCATCATACAGTCATTCGATCAGTGGTTCAATCATTATGATTGCGAAGCCTAAACACCGCGAGGTCGAGGGATCGAATCTCAGCCGTGAAATATTTTTACAGTTTAATTATTTGGTTTTTAAGCCTTGTCATTAGCGAAGACTTTCCCTAAGGCCATAGTTTTACTTGTATTTCTTTGTTACTTATTATTTTGTTAAGTTTTTTTTTATTATTATTTTGTTTCTTACTTCAGTTACCATTAACCTTTTGTATCAGTTTAAGAGATAGGCGATGATGATGCTGGTAATGAAGATGGTGAAACAGTCGTTCAAATTATGGTAGACAGTTAATTTTTCTGAGAGATAAACTTTTTAATCTATATATATATAAAAGAGAATGTATGTTTGTATGTTCCCTAATAACTGCTAAACTATTCGACCGATCTCAATGATATAATGAATATTTTGTAATAGATTCGTTGAAGCTCAAGGAAGGTTTACATATATAGTTTGTCGTGTCACGATCCCACCCACGCACTCACCCATGCTCATTATTCCAAAACGGTGCAGCGCACGGGGTCAGCTAGTGTAAAATAATTGTAATAGTTCTAAAGTGTTTCATTGTTTATGTCATATAAATTGTATTTTTTTTTCGCAGCATGTACCTAATAGCTCAGTCAAGGCACTATGGCTTTTAATCATTTAAATATTATTATTATACTCAATTATTACACATCTACTTCTTAATTTAACATTAATAAGAAGTCATGGTTAAATCGTTAGCAGATTTTCCTAGTGGATCTCCATTTCTTGTGCGAAGTTCCTACTGTATATTCTAGCAATATAGAATATCAATATACAATATATATATCCTTGCAGAAGATGGTGCTGCCTAGCAAGTTGTACTAAAGAACCACTCAAATTATCATCCTGGAATAACAATAGTCGATGACATATTATCAGATGCAATTTTCCCCAGCGGCGATAGTTAATCTATTTACTCATAAGTACCTCTGGAACAATATCCTTGTATTGTCACCCTAGATAACTTAGTTTTAGAAAAGTCAATAAATATAATTATTTTTTACAGATACGACAACTCAATAAGACAGGGAGGCATGGACGAAATTGATCTATCAAGCTTTCCACTAAATGTTATAGGTATGCCACCTAGAAGGGGTCATTAAACAATCATGATTTGTTATAACGAAACGCGCTCAAAAATATCCTTAAAATAATTAAAACAATAATGTTTTTACCGTTGTCAATATTATGTACTACTTAAAATTTAAATTATTGAGGGGTTTGAATCTTAAAAACTTGTAATGTAAGCAAAGTACGAATACACGCAGTTATATTACATCATTATTACTACAATCGCAGTGTCGCAGTTATACGGCATGACTGTTAAGACACTTAGCAGTGGTTGAGGATGAAGTTACTTAAATATTAATTGACTACTTAGTAAGCTTAGCCCAAAGTTAAGTAACGCACGGATTACACGCTAACTGCGGGGTGTGTAATTAGGAAGCGGGAAGCAGGACACGCGAACCTGTTGGCGATTGCGCTTAGCTTACCATAGAGCCGCGCAGTGCGGTTATATATATACTATCTATATATAAAAAATTAAATACCTATTTAACTATTCTCTATATACATTGTACAATTGGCGATAATTCCGTAACTCTTACAGATTCTCAAAAAACTTTGAACTGATATTGAAAGTAACGTTTTTTAATCAATCGAGAAGTACCCAAAACGTTGATGTTAAACACTTCTATATATTTATCATGAGATTAGTAGAACGATCATTGTATCCGACACGTATCTAATAATAACATAAGGACGTCACTTCGAAAAGTACATTACTTTTGAGATCAGTTTAAAGGTTTTCTTATATCTTTAATAGTTACAGAATAGTCGCCTGGTCACACTTTAACGATTACACATATAATTTTCTTTTGTTATACACTGATAAGCTACTTTGTGGATTGTGTAAAAGATTCTCATAACTCAATTTAAGACTCGAGATCTGTAATGCGTATCTTATTTGTAAACAGGACAAACCTTAGTTAACAAGATGGAAATTTTGTACTAAATCCTTAAGAATTATGTAATATTTTCATATTGTTAACTCGTTTAAGCGAGTCTCATAAATTCTCATTTAAAACGTATTTAATCTTGTACTTAATATATCTCTTTAAAGTATATCTGTTTTATAATAATTAAATGTTGTAATTAAGTAATATAATTACTTAAATTATATTATAATTACTAAATAAGTTGAGAGAGAGAAAGTTTAAGAAAGTAACGAGGAAAATGTATTTATTTGCGAATGGTGTTTCATCTCGATTATATTAAAGAAATAATATTAATAAAAATGTTTTATTTATGTCTCCAAACCAAGCAAAGGTTGATGCATCCAATATACGATAATTTAAATATATATACAGTTAATTCTTTATTACTTTTTATGAAATAATTTATATTATTTTAACACGATACAAATATTGGATGTAGCACATTACAAACTAATTTGTTATGTATATACAGCTCTTGTAAAATAATCTATTTGATTGAAAATAGTGGACGTTGAGTTTCTTGTACGTTCTTCTCACGAGCTCAACTTTTTACGAGCGTATGGTAAATTCAGTAATTTAAAAGAAATATTTGTAGTGATGATTCAAAAGCGCTTAGTTTAAGCCTAATTGAATAAAGTTTATTTCACTTTGACTTTGACAAGGCTCAAATTTTATTGATGATGGTAATTAAAATGAATAATTTTACAACGATATACGAGTATATCATAATCAAAACACCAGAAGAACTTAAAAATCCGACTTCAAAATAAAGTTTTCATTTGTTCTGTAATATTACTTTGTTGTGTCTACATCGTGGTGATACAGCGGCAACATCTAATAAACACACGAGCACAGTTTCTTACCGCAAACATTTAAAATAAATTTTATAAGAAAAATAAATCTATCTCCGCTGCGTTCCAACTAGATACCGCACTACCTTAGAACAATAGCTTTTTTTATTACGGCAACTATTAGATGCTTGTGTGCTTGGCATCTTGACACTCAATGGCATCTTTCTTATTTTGTAACATACGCTTCGTGTTATTGTATATTGAAAATTAATAAAAAACAAAATACTTACTGATGATATGTGATATGACAGTGTCTGTCTTATTTCTTTCAGTATTATTTTTACAAAGTTTTACCACGCTTTCCAGCATTTTAGTTTAAATTATAAGCAAAGTTTAACTAAACATGTGGCACGTCAACGTCACAAATTGTTCGAGACTGGCTTGAGTACGCCTGCGGTTTGATGAAAAAAAATTCACATGGTTATTGAAGTTTAAGTTTATGCTAGCAATTAATTTTGCGGACCCAGTTGTACAAACAATGTTGCTAGTAGCTAAAATAATTGGATGCCATTAATCCCCAATTTAAATTGACAAAGTAGTGCTTGTATCTACAATATATTTGCAATTAATTTAAAAAATACCTTTGAAATGAAAATTTATATATTCTGATTGAATTTATGAAAAGTCACACGCATGGTTTATACAGTTATGAATCTTTTGAAAATGTGAAATAACATAATAATGGTGTTTTTCTTGGCACTAACTTCAAAATGTTGTACAAAATATTTATAATTTGATCGTTTTAGTGGCCTTGCTATAAATATACTAGCTTTTACCCGCAACTTCGTCCGCGTTGAATAGTTAGTTACTTTGGGCAATTAGTCTTATGTTTTAGAATATTTTTCAAATAATACATACATATACAAACTGCTCTTTCCGCTGCTGGCAGCGTTCATCTATGATACAGCACATATCCCTTGTCATTGTGGACAGTCTCTTTAATAGTATTTCACTGTGAACTTAGCCTATATCCTTTTTCAAGCTCTAGTCTATCTCTGTACTAAATTATATCACAACCGGTTCGGTAGTTTAGGCGTGAAAGCGTAACCGGCCTTGTGTTTCCTTACGGAGACGCAGATATCTCGACCTAGCGATACGTCATATTTAACGTACCCCGGGTACAAAATTGAGCATAATTTCATGCCTCATGCCGGGGTATGTGTGTACGTTAGGGAGGATATCTGCTGTCGCCGTCTCGGCAATTTTGAGGGTAGGGGCCTGTCTACTCTCTGGCTCCGCGTAGATTTAGAGGACCGCGTCCGCATCTATGCGTGTGTCTACAGGTCCCATAGTGGTAACGCAGAAACGGATCACCTCATGGGCTGCGTTCAAGCGGCATTTGATGACGTGCTTGCTCAGATCCCCTCCGCTGAAATCGTAGTCTTGGGTGATTTCAACGGGCACAATGCCGAATGGCTTGGATCACGTACCACAGACTACGCAGGGCGATCTGTGCATAATTTTGCATTGGCGTATGGTCTGTCCCAATTGGTTGAGTCGCCGACGCGGCTCCCGGATGTGGATAGCCACATGCCGTCCTTATTAGATCTTCTGCTGACTACACATCCCGATGGTTACCAGGTCTCTGTCGACGCCCCTCTCGGAACGTCCGACCATTGCCTGGTCAGGAGTGTAGTGCCTATCCGACGCCAACGTCGCAGACCACCAGCGACCCGCCGCGTTTGGCACTACAAGTCAGGAGATTGGGATAGGATGCGTTCCTTTTTTGCATCCTACCCTTGGGGCAGGGTTTGTTTCCTTTCGGATGATCCTAGTGCCTGCGCCGTTGCAGTAGCCGATGTGATACTGCAGGGCATGGATATTTTTATACCAAGCTCTGTAGTACCGATCGGTGGCAGATCACAGCCCTGGTTCGATGCGTCAGTTAAAGCAGAATCTGACTGCAAAAAACAGGCGTATCGAACTTGGGTTGCGGCGCTGGGCTCAAAGGATCCGAACTGCAAAGTTCTGAAGAGGAAATATAACCGTGCCTCCAGATTTTTTAAGCGGCAAATCGCCCGTGCGAAATCGAAGCACGTCGTCAAAATTGGCGAGCAGCTTTCCAGTTACCCGACCGGAACACGCAAGTTCTGGTCGTTGTCGAAAGCTGCTCTTGGTAACTTCAACCAGCCGTCCATGCCGCCGTTGCACATGAGGAATGACACCCTGGCCCATACGGCAAAAGAGAAAGCCGATCTCCTGTGCACTCTTTTTGCCTCCAACTCGACTCTTGACGACAACGGAAATACACCGCCGACCATCCCGCGGTGTCAGAGCTCCATGCCTGAAGTACAGTTCCGACAGAAAACTGTTAGGCGAGCTCTGTTTTCGTTGGACGTCAGGAAAGTCGAGCGGGCCGGATGGCATTTCTCCAATCGTGCTTAGAACGTGTGCCCCTGAGTTGACGCCGGTGCTAACGCGTTTATTCCGGCACTCTTATTCAAAAGGCGTAGTCCCTGATTCATGGAAGTCAGCCCTTGTCCATCCGATCCCAAAAAAAGGAGACAGTTCGGATCCGGCAAACTACAGGCCTATTGCTATTACCTCCCTACTCTCCAAAATTATGGAGAGCATAATTAACCGCCAGCTCTTGGTATACCTTGAGGGTCACCAGTTGATCAACGACCGGCATTCGCCATGGTCGGTCGACTGGCGATCTTCTGGTATACCTAACACATAGATGGGCGGCGGCTATTGAAAGCAAGGGGGAAGGCCTGGCAGTTGGTCTGGATATAGCGAAGGCCTTTGATCGTGTATGGCACAAGGCGCTCCTCGCAAAACTTCCATCATTTGGGCTTCCCGAGAGCTTATGCAAGTGGACCTCCAGCTTCCTCACTGGGCGCAGCATACAGGTCGTTATCGACGGTTATTGCTCGAATCCCAAGCCCGTGAACGCTGGAGTGCCCCAAGGCAGTGTGCTATCTCCCACGCTGTTTCTTCTGCATATCAATGATATGTTGGACACCGCCAACATGCATTGCTATGCAGACGACAGCACTGGTGATGCCGTATACACGGGCCATGCAGGTCTCTCTCGGGAAAACGTCGACCAGTGCCGGGAGAAACTTGTGTCTTCTATCGAGTCCTCTCTCGAGAAGGTCGCGGAATGGGGTAAGTTGAACCTTGTCCAATTTAACCCCCAGAAGACTCAAGTTTGCGCGTTTACCACTAAAAAAACCCCATTTGCCGTATCACCGCTCTTCGAGAACACTTCCCTTAAAGCCTCGCCTAGTATCGGAATACTGGGTCTCGAAATCTCGAGCAATTGCCAATTCCGTGGCCATCTGGAGGGCAAAGCCAAACTGGCTTCAAAGAAACTGGGCGTCATAAATAGAGCACGGCAATACTTCAAGCCGGCCCACATTCTAGCGCTCTACAAAGCGCAGGTCCGGCCTCACATGGAGTATTGCTGTCATCTCTGGTCTGGCGCACCCCAGTATCAGCTCGATCCATTTGACCGCGTGCAACGCAGAGCAGCTCGAATTGTCGGGGACCCAGTACTCTGTGAACGGCTGGATCACTTGGCGTTGCGTAGAGACGTCGCTTCATTGTGTGTCTTCTACCGCATTTATCACGGGGAGTGTTCCGAAGAGCTGTTCAACCTGATTCCTGCCGCCGAATTCCACCTTCGCACGACACGCCACAAGTTACGATATCATCCCCACCATCTGGATGTGTGGCGGTCCTCCACAGTGCGGTTTTCAAGGAGCTTTCCTCGTACCACGAAGCTGTGGAATGAGCTTCCTTGTGCGGTGTTTCCGGGACGATATGACATGGGTACCTTCAAGAAAAGCGCGTACACCTTCCTTAAAGGCCGGCAACGCTCTTGTGATTCCTCTGGTGTTGCAGGATAAATTCAAAAAACCTTAAGAATCTCTTGATGCTTCGCCCATTCCCGCAGGTTTAGCAACAAAATAACTGAAAATTATCTTTTTTTTCCACGTTTAGCTCAGAATGTATTCTCAAGGATCAAATTCCATTTTTTTATTCAAAATAGGGTTTACGTAAATTACGCCCCGGAACGGGGCGTACTATGTCGGACTCGAGTGTCCGCGTAAGCGGACGCCCCATACCGACTAAAACCTCCTCTGTGCTGTTAGCAGCCCTGGCTTTCACAGCGAAGTAGGACGTGGGCCGTGGAGGCCGCAAAGACTACGCAACAACAGTCGCGGGGCGTCTCCTAAGGAGACTCGAACCTCAGACCGGCTGTGTGCTTGTGGGAAGGAGAGAGAATGAAAATGAAAATGAAGATGAAAAGATGAGAAGAACACACTCGCCGGCGAGTGTGGTGATGTTTAGTGTAATGTATGTAAGTGTGTGTGTATGTGTTTATGATTGTGTGTATGTATGTTTGTATGTGTGTAAGTAGTGTAAATGTTAGTGCGCATGTATGTTTGTGTTTGTGTCTGTTTGTGGAGTGTGTTTGTGGTTGTGTAAGTGGTGTATGTCAGTCCGTCAGTCAGTCCGTGTGTTAGTGAGTGTAGTGAAACGATTACAGGACGAGGACTAACGTCTCGTCGGGTATCAAAACAATGTGTGGTGTATCTAGGGTGCGGGCCGCTGGCCATCGTCAGAGTGACGAGTGCCAGTGGTTTGCGGTGGTTGACCGCGCCTACGCCTGCGAAGGCGGTGTGTGCGTGTCTGTGTCGGTATTTGTGTGGGTGTCGCGTTCGCGATGGTGATGTCGTCATCCGGGTCTTCCGTTACGTGTCTGGGACGTCTTATTGGGTTGAGACTATGGTGAATGGGGGTGTACTCGCATGCCTTCCTAACCAAGATGTTGGGATGATTAGGCGCCTTGTCAAAGAAGCGTCGCGAGATCTCTTTAAAGTGTTGAGCTATCGTCGGAAGCTCTAGGTCGCGGTGAAGGTCAACGTTTCGGATGAACCACGGGGCTCCGGTTGCCATGCGCGTGAATTTATTTTGAACTACTTGCAAACGACGTCAGTAGCTCGGTCGAGTGTGCGCGAAAACGACGCTTGCGTATGACAGTATGGGCCGTACGATGGTTTTGTACAGCGTCACTTTGTGTTTGAGCGGAAGTTTGCTTCGCCCACACACAAGTGTATAAAGGTGACTGAGGACAAATCGGGCTCTATTGCATACCGTATCAATATGTTTTTTGAAGTTCATATTGCTGTTGAACGTGACTCCTAAGTATTTGTAATCCTTCACCCACGGTATGGGTGTTTCATACAATTTAATGACGTCGATCGGTCGTTTTTTAGCGCGGATGCTATTCGCGTTACCGAAGTTTACCGCTGCACTCTTGGTGGGGTTCACTTCAATCCGCCATTTTCTGAACCAGTTGCCTAGTTCATCGACGGCGGCTTGAAGCACTTTAATGTTCCTGCTCAAGGTTGAGCTGTTCAATAGAGCGGAGCCAAAGTAGAGTGCCGTATCGTCAGCGTACTGAGCGTGCTGGACACTCGGAAACTTGGGAATGTCGCTCGTGAAGAGCGAGAAAAGAGTGGGAGAGAGGACTGAACCCTGTGGCACGCCAGACCTGATGGGTCTGGGTGAGGATAGGGTGCCCTCTACTCGATATCGGAAGGAGCGATCAGTAAGGTAGGCTCGTATGATGCGCACGAGCCTGTCTGGCACTCCCAGTTGATACAGCTTGAATACTAAGCCGTTATGCCATACCTTGTCGAATGCCTTCGCGACATCGAAAAACACGGCTGCCGTGGTAGCGTGAAGTTGACGCCGTACGAGAATGTACTCGGTGAGTCGGTGAGCCTGCTGGGGACACGAGTGAGCGGTTCTGAATCCGAACTGTATGTCGGGTATCAGGTTGAGCTCCGCGATGTAATGATTAAGACGCACGAGAATTAATCTTTCGTAAAGTTTCCCGATCGAGTTAATTAAGCTAATAGGCCTATAGCTACTCGGATTAGCTTTAGGTTTATTGGGTTTTGGGATACCGATAACAATGGAATCTTTCCATTGTTCGGGAAACGCGCTATTAGACAATAGAATATTAAAAATGGTAACCAATAACGTAATAAGAGTCGAGGGTAGGATTTTAAGAACCCTATTGTTTATAGTGTCGGGCCCCGGGGCCTTCTTGGAGTGAAGCTCCTTAATGATTAGCTTCACCTCTTCGTAAGAGGTGGGTTTTATTACATCGCCTGAAGGGCTCAGAGCGGAGCGACGTTCAACTTCACGATCAACTTCGTCAACGTGTGTCGGGTCGGCTGCTGCATTTGGAGAGCACTGACTCTCGAGACTGTCGGCGAGGCATTCAGCCTTCTCATCGTCATCGAGCGCCGTCTGCAGTCCCGGTCTGTCCAAAGGAGGCATGACAGTGGGCGGCTCCTGTTTGAACGCGCGAGGCAGCTTCCAGAAAGCCACATGTGATGGCTTAAGGTTGCCGAGCAAGCGGTCCCAACGTTCGCCGCGGAGTTCCGCGATACGTTCCCGTACCACCCGCTGTAGGTAGCGGAGGTGGCGCCTATTCTCGACCGACGGATATCTTTCGTAAAGTCTAGTGGCTCTGTGCTTCTGTGTGAGTAAGATCCTGACCTCTGGAGGCAGGTTTAGGCGATGCGGTTGCATCGTCGGAACCTGCCTGGAGCAGGCCTATCCTATTCTGTATATGTGACGTCACATGAGAGATAGCACTGTGAGCCGTGTCGACCGTGTCGATGACGTCCGGTATAAGGTCAAGGTCGTCGGACTTGATAGACTCGAGATCCTTTTCCAGCCGTTGCCAGTCGATCACTGTTTTTGTCGGTAGTTGAAAGTTGACCGGTGGGCCTAGATTTAGGACGACGGGCCGGTGGTCTGACTCTAATTCGTGAAAAACCTCGATTGAATTTACATTGAGCGTTACGTTCTTAAGTAACGCAACGTCTAGAATGTCGGGTCGGTGCGCGACGTTATCCGGATAATGTGTTGGTTCGTCGGGTGCTATTACTGAAAAGTTCAGCGTGTCTGACAGCGAATCTAATAAGATTCCGTTTCCATTTGTGGCTCTACTGTTCCAGCTGGAGTGTTTGGCGTTAAGATCGCCACCCACTATGACTGCAGCCCCGTGGCCGAGTAATGCTTCTATATCTGTGTATATTACTTTTTTGTTGGGCGGAAGATAAGCTGAAATAACAGTGATCGGCTGGTGATTCGCCATACTGACCCAGATGGCAGAGGCCTCGATGTTAGTGAGGACCGGAGGATCGATAGGTATACAGTGTAGAGACCTTTTAAAATAAATGAGGGTGACGCCCATACGGGTGGTGCGATAATTCCTGACTAAGTTATAATTAGCGATACGCGGATCGCGTATACGTGGTTTTAGAAATGTCTCTTGCACTAAGCTATTCTTAGTGCAAGAGACATTTCTAGTCTAATTGATGTTCGTGAGCGAACTCCTTCACCAAGTCTAGTTGAGGCTTAAGGCCTTGGGCGTTAAAATACGCTATACGGAGCGTATGTGGTTTAACCCGTCCGCTTACGTAATTAGGCATCGCAAATGTTTTTATACTTTCGCCCTATATCGGTGAGGGCATGGAATATTTTGCCGTTGTCTGCCATAACTTGCAGGAGCGACGGCGGGTCGTCTCTCTCGTCGTCTCTGCCTTGCGGCTGGCGGCGCCCTGGGTGACGCTTGTGTTTGGGTGCCTTGGGACACCCGTGATAGCTCGCGGGGTGCCCCTTCTCCCCGCACAAGACGCAGGCCGGGGGCTCCGCGCATTGCGCTGGTCGAGGGCACTCCGGCGTGCCGTGTTTTCCGAGGCACTTCACACACCTCGGGGTGTGTTCGCAGTTGCGTGCCGAGTGCCCGTATAACTGGCATCTGTGACATTGACCAGGCCCCCCGCGGTTGCGAGGAGCGTCGGCCCGGATACCCTGAAGGGAGCAAACCGATTTAATATTAAAAATTTCCTTTCCCTCTTGCGTGAGGTCGAGGACGACGAGAACCATGTTAAATGGTTGTTTGTTGGTGGTTCCGCGCATACGGTGCACCTCGTGTGCAGGGTAACCCTGCTCTTTGAGGTCCGACAGAATGTCGGCCTCGTCTAACTCTCTGGGGACGTTCCTAATAACGACCCTCAGACGCTTCTCCTCAGGCAGGGCGTACGTGTGGAAACCCACACTCAGCTCTCTAAGAAGAGATGTCAGGGCGCGGTGGTCCGCTACCTCTCTGGCCTCTAATTTGATGAGAGATTGGTACGCCCTCGCCTGGAAGGAGAGCGTCTTCGGGATCCTATTTTTGATAACTTGCCAGCGGCCTCGGTCTCCTATAAAAATAGGAGGCGGGCGCTTGGTCGGAGGCGGTACGCGAGCTTTAGCGGGCGCGGGCGCGGACGCGGGAGTGGAGCCAGTCGTGGCCGCGGCTTTCTTGGCGGGTGTGCCATCAAGAGAAGGCGATTCGCGACCGCGCTTCTTCTTGCGACTGACGGTGATGAAGCCGTCAGCATCCGACGCAACACTCTCCGCTCTCGACGGTAGAGCGGTTTCCGGCTGGGCCGGTGAAGCACTGGAAGCCCGAGGGGCTTCCGTGCGGTCAGGACTGACCGCGGGGACCTCAGGGGTCGCCTGCGCGTCAAAGTCCGCCTGAAGGACAGGCGGGCGGGCTGATCGGGTGATCACCTTTCTTGGTTTGACCGAGGCCACGGAGCTTGCGTCGGAGTCATTTCCTAATTCCATTTCGGATTCCCCGTCGGAACACGAAACGTCGGATGACGAGTTATATTTGTTGGATTTCGCTTTAATAGTGAATTCAGTGAATAACCTATCTAGTAGGGCGCTTAGAAGGCCCTCGTCGGCAACCATTGGTGAAACCATGGTTGTTATTAATTAGGTTAAGCGGGTGACAACCCCCGCTGCCCGAGTCAGGCAGAGGGGGAATATAATAATAAAGTGGACAACTATAGTTTAGTTGTACACTTGCACATTAATAAAATACTATTAATAATAATAAAGTATGCAAAATTAAAAGAAATTAATAATAATAATTAAGCCTAAGACTTAGCTTTGCTGGATGTCGACTGGCTGGGCCGGAACCCCGATGCACGCTGTGCAGGCCCCCACGGAGAAGACACACACGGCACGATCTGCAACACTCACAACACACACGATTAGCGTGCAGAATCGCGAAACACAGCACAGGTGCTAACTAACACGATCGTAAAACCGGGTAATTAACACAGATAATAACTAAGCTACGTTCCGCGAAGGAACGTAACAGGTGTGAGACTCAAAGAGTCCCGAACAATAGCGCGCGATAACAATAGCTAGCCCAGGTGGCCTGAGCAGATAGTGCGATAACGCAGGTAATAAAAATATTCGAAGGAGGACAGATAACGCGGCACGTGTGCTCGCGTTGCCTGCCTGAATCGAACTCAGGGCGGTGGCTCTATTCCCAATCTGTTGTATAATTAATAAAATCATTTAAAGTATACACTTTTCATATTCATATTCATATTTATTTATTTGCTATTAAATAGGATGGTTCAAATTTGGTCTTACACTAGCTTAAAGTATCTCCTATTTATCCATTACCAATGCATTGCATGCAAACTTGGTCTTGGGCAAAAATTTTATTACAATATAAATTAATTTATTTTATATAACACAAAATTTGATACAATACAAAAAATATATTAAAGTCAAGATAAGAATAATCCACTTAGACTGCAACGTCAAAATCCTATACTCTTCGTGGTCAAAAAACTCTTCTATAGAATAAAATGTGTTTTGAAGAAGCTAACTGTGTAAGGATACTTTAAATCTTGAAAAAAGTAACAACTTAAATGAATCAGGGATCTTATTGAAGATTTTCATGCCCATCCAGAAGCAATTTTTCTGAAATAAATTGCTATGCGGAACGAGTCTAGTCACTAACCTATCAGCTTTCCTAAGTATTCTAGTACAGTGGGTCATATGCATTTGCTGTAAGTATAGCACACTGTGATTTTCCTTTACAAATCTTGCCATCTCGTAAATGTATAGATCGGGCAGAGTCAATAATTTCAGTGACTTGAAAAAGGGCTTGCATGAAACGTCAGGCTTAATACCACAGATTGATCTGAAGCACTTTTTCTATGCAATAAATGCTTTGTGAATTATTGAAGAGTTGCCCCGCAATATGAGAGCATATGGACTCAACATACGCATGGTATGTAATTAAGGCCGTATGCCTCGAACTATCTTTCGTCAATTTATAAAGTGCAAAGGAGAAACACAAACATTTTTTAACAATTCTTTTGAATTTCGTTACACATTGTTGTGTATATTTTCTGGGATCATATTATAAAAGCATATACATCGCCCAACAGAAGCAGGCAGAACAAGTTTATGTTTGTTCCTAGTGTTAACATTGTTATTGTCATAGAGTAGGGATGGATACGTTATATATCATAATACTATGAAAATAACTAAAGTAAACTAGTCGCGCCGTATCTATGTCAGTTAATTGTCTAATCTTTTTAACTGCATATGCTGCACAACTAATATCTATTGGCTAATCCTTCAATATG
>CATIXQ010000011.1:5504401-5524262 GCA_949711755.1 Leptidea juvernica
CATAGAAACTAATCTATAAGAAACTGCACTGATATGCAAACTTTTATCACAATCTTATAGTTAATTTCAATTATATTTTAATGATTGAACCTTCACGTTTATCAGAGGGAATATGGTTTTGTTGGTAAATAGGCTAATGCATGCTTATGCATTTATTTCAGCACAAGTTGTTCGATAGCTCTCTAGGAAATGAAGTCTAGCTAACGATCTATGAAGAGAGACCAACATAATTAATTACTTTCTTGCTATCCTCCAAGTATTATTTCACAATAAAGCTCTTTTCAGACTACGCTATACTATTGTGATATATAATATAGGAAATAACGACTCATTTGACAGCGTTGAAATGAAATGAATTGAAATTTAGTAATCATTATAGATCTTAAATTTACTAAAGTGTCTTCTATTCGGCTAATTTACATTAACATGCAAAAGGTTTACTTAAATTTTAAAACATCCTTAACACTATAAAATTTTTTGTCAATTAACCATTTAAACAGAAGTCCAGTAAATCGTTTCTGTGGTAAGTTTCTTATTTCTAGAGGTAGATGATTAAATAATTTTTTACACATTGCGTACCTACTATTAAGGTATAATGTTGTTTGAAGTTCGTTCTTTGAAGAGTGTGCAGTGCACACGATCGACACAATGGATTTGTTACTGGATAGTCTTGAATGCTCATTGGGTGATGATGACAATGCGGAATTTGACGGTCATTAATGCTACGAAAGAAAAAATCCCAGACCATGGATATCAAATCTACAAACACTACAAACAAAGAAATATATGTTTAATCGTTTGTATTAGTATTTATTTTATAATAAGTATCAACCGCACAGGCTGGCTTCTCTGACGCGTGTACTCTCAAAATTGTTATAATTATGGAAGCTTTTGGAAAGTGTACGATTTTTTATTAAGAATTATAAAAGAGAATGGTTAAAATTCATACATCTTATTTTCTGAATAAACAGCCTTAAGAGGCGGTTAAACCTAGGCTCAAGCTTCTTCTCAATATGTTATGATTACTAATTAAAAATGAATTTTTGTACCTCGCTACCAGACAACATTTACAATATCGCGGGCATCTTTTAAAATGAGTAATTCTAGATTCTAATTTAACTGAAAATAATACAGCGTGGGCAAAGACCTAAATATATTCATCCTTGACGTACTCAAAAAAAACTCGCTTAAATCTAATTTGCTTTTGTGAAACGAAGTATTGAACAAGAATTTAATTTCAAGATGATTCGATTTTACTTTGCATTCCAATATTTAAGTGGTCCCTTATTGATACTTTAGAGTCCTTTAAGGGTAGCAAACGGGAATCCTAATGCTGTTACACCAATGTCCGTCCGTTCGTCTGTCTGTCAGGGGGCTGTATCTCTGAAGCCGTTATTTTATACAGCTATTATAACAAAAAAAATAACAACTAAGCTGGCGAAAATCACCGCTATGCAAAAAAAACAATTCTTTTGTAAAATTATAAGGCAGGTACCTAGTGTTATTTATATTTTGTACGACTTCTTGTACTTACAGTAAAAGCTTATTATTCGCGCTTCCTTCATTCGCATTTTCACTTTACGCGGATTAAAAAAATTGAATCCAATTCCTATATTCGCGGCTTAAGATTTCTTTATTCGCGGATCTAATCTGTACATTCATATTTAAAAAACTTTACACTATTCAAAGATTATCTTCTCTATCTTTGACTAATAAAAAAGTAAAACAAACCTCATTTCAACCAATTGAAGGAGCTTCAAAAATGCCAAGCAAAAAATATTACAAAATTCTTTAAACCTTAGCCTAGATATAATAATGAATCAATATCGTAAAAAACTCCAATAAAGTCTCGAGTCTCGTGCCGGATTTTGGCGAGACAACACGTCCTGAGGATGCCTCGTGTAGAGGCGAAACACGTGTCGAATTGTTTAAAAACAAATATTGGCGGAATTAACACTAAAGAAAACTTAAATCATTTGTATAATTATGGATTTCCGCAAAGTAACGCCTACTTCAATAAATTTAACTCCAATAAAATTGATTTTTAAATTAAATTTGTTCTTTCTTTGGTCACCTAGGAACATATCCTCAATAATCCCATATAAATTTCCATTCCATATTCACGGTTTCTGTATTCGCGGCATACCTATTTACGGAACATAATATACTCCGTGAATAAAGAGCTTAACTGTATTATTATTGTGATTTAATATTGTAGTGCTCTTTGTATTACTTCTCTTTGTCATGTAATTCTGTAGTGATAAAGGTAAGGTAAGGTTTTAAGCTTGGAATAACTTCGCGTTTAATTTATAATCACTTATTGAACGTCAAAATCTACCACCCATTCAAAAGAGACTACCTCAGACCTGAGAAGAATGGGCGCAAGAAACTCAGTGGGCTTTTTTTTTTATATAAAATATGGATTCAACAATGTAATATCGTACAATAAACATTAATAATTAAAGAGCCTGAGGGTGTTCGCTTTAATCCCAGTCCGTGGTGTCATTAAGAAAATCGTTTATGCTATAATAACCTTTCCCACACAAATGTTTTTTAACAATTCTTTTAAATTTCGTAACACATTTGTTTTGTACATTTTCTGGGATCATATTGTAGAAGCATATACATCGCCCAACAAAAGACTTACTAACTCGACCCAACCGAGTAGTAGGCATAACAAGTTTATGTTTGTTCCTCGTGTTAACATTATGAATGTCACAGTTTCTAGAAAATTCCTCAATGTGCTTATGAACATACAAAACATTATCAAAAATGTATTGAGAAGCAACAGTCAAAATGTTTATTTCTTTAAATTTTTCTCTTAATGATTCTTTAGGACCTAGGTTATAAATCGCGCGAATAGCCCTCTTCTGCAGCACAAAGATAGTATTAATATCGGCCGCACTGCCCCATAACAATATACCATAGGACATAATACTATGAAAATAACTAAAGTATACTAATCTCGCCGTATCTATGTCAGTTAACCGTCTGATTTTCTTAACCGCATATGCTGCAGAAGTAAGCCTATAATTAACACAGAATAAATATAAAGTTACTACTTGCGCGACTACGAATACTGTTGTCTGTATATACATCTACATTACATTGCTACGTACGCTTGCAACGCTCTGGATATTGAGAGGCTTGTGCACTAATGGTGTGAAAAATGACGACAATACGAATTAATTAGTAATCGTATGGTGAAGAATGATCGCTATCTAATTGATTAGAAAAACAAACGTTTATTTAAAAAAAAACGTACCAGTTGCTGGTATTGTGATTGGGTAACCACAGTAAGATAAACTTACCAAATATAGGCGGTATTTCACATCCTAAGTAAAACGAAATCACTTCTTATTCGTTGGTAGTTAAGTTAATAATTAGATTTTCGCACGACACGGCACAAATTAGAATATCATCCCCACCATTTGGATGTGTAGCGTTCCTCCACAGTGCGGTTTTCAAGGAACTTTCTTCCACGTACAAAAAAGCTGTAGATTGAGCTTCCTTGTGCAGTGTTTCCGGGACGATACGGCATGGGTTCCTTCGAAAAAAGCGCGTGCACCTTCCCCAAAGGCCGGCAACGCTCCTGTGATTCCTCTGGTTGCAAGAGAATGTGGGCGTGCGGTGATCACTTAACATCAGGTGGCCGGTACGCTCATTTGTCAATATCTTCCATAAAAAGTTACAAATTGAATTTTGAATGCACCTAAACTTTTGTATTGAGTAATAAATCCTTACGATGTGCAATAAAAAGTTATTTTATATCCAATGTTTATATACATCGCATTGTGTTATTGCAGAACTTAAAATCACATTATTGGTGTATAAAATACAGGGCAATTCTAAAAAACTAAAGTAAAAAATGTCGCTTTTAAATATATATATTTTTTTGTGTTTTGGTTTGAACTGATGGCCATGGTTCATTTTTTGTTTTTATCGAAAATGAGGACAAACTAGCATATGGGTGTTAAGTGATCACCGCCGCCCACATTCTCTTGTAACTCCAGAGGACTCACAGGAGCGTTGCCAGCCTTTAACGAAGGTGTACGCGCTTTTTTTGAAGGTACCCATGTCCTGTCCTTCATCCCGGAAACACCGCAAATGGAAGCTAATTCAACAGTTTTTTGTAGTTCGTGGAAGAAAGTTCCTTGAACCGCAAACCGCACTGTGGAGTACGACATCCAGATGGTGTGGGTGCTATCCTAATTTGTGGCGGCAGGAATCAGGTGAAACGGCTCTTCGGAACATTGCCCGTGATTAATGCGGTAGAAGACACACAATGAAGCGACGTCTCTACGCAACGCCAAGTGATCCAGCCGTTCACAGAGCACTGGGTACCTGACAATTAGAGCTGCTCTGCGTTGCACGCGGTCAAATGGATCGAGCTAATACTGGGGTGCACCAGGCCAGAGATGAATGCACAAACTTGAGTCTTCTGGAGGCTATGTGCGTTAGCACAAATTAGCACACTTTTTATTTTATTTATTTAAATCATTATAAATAAAGCAATAATAGCAATCACGGATCTACACTTGTATTATATCAAAAGCATAAAGGAGATTATTTCAATATTAACAGACTTCAAAAACTCGTACCTCATTTGTTACTCGTACCTCAGAACTCCAGATTTAAACAATGGCATCCATGAGAAAACCATAAAAGTCTTAAATTTGCTATAAGTATGTGCGCGACATATTTACGAATAACTCAATATCGCGCCAACCGATTTCTATCATTCTTCTCTTATTGTAAGGATATACTTCAAAGATAGTTTGGTGAGAGTTTAGTTAGGTTCTGATTATGGGATCTCAGAGCTCTTCAATTCTTAGGAGCAAAAAAACAATACTCGGCCGAATCTTTTTCATGCAATCCGGATATTTGAGTCACCTACCGTAACGTCGTTATGGTCAAGTTATTGTCGTAGTCAAATATGATGATCAATGGAACTCCTTAACGACTCACAGTAAGGGTGCGATCTGTGGCAAAATTTCTGTCTGTAATCAAATTGCAATGCGCTTATGTTCATTGCTGCATTGAAAAATTTAGTAGATCTACATAATATCTACTACATATTAAGACAAATCATTATTTAGTGTATATCAGATTCGCTAAAAATCTAACAATAAAAAATATTTTAACATAAAAACAACCGACTTCAAAAAACACTATTCCTAAACAATAGATATAATATGCACTAAAAAGAATAAAAATAATTGCGTATTCTGAGAAAATCTAATTAATTAATCTAATTCTAGTTACGATTATTGTCATTTTTGGAGTCGGTGTCAGTCAAGGTCTACATAGTACATAGTTATAGGTGAGATGTGCTTGAGTCGCACGCGTGATTTGAGGAGGCGAGATGCGAGAGCGGGGGCGCGGAGGGAGGAAACCGATTTTTTTTTATTATAATTTTATACTTTTTAGTGCATATTATGTCTATTGTTTTGGAATAGTGTTATTGAAGTCGGTTGTTCTTTTTTAAATTTTTACTTCTTAAGGAAGGAGTAAATTTGTACTCCTCAAGAGGAGACGGATCGGACAAATTATTATAACATAACGTACCTATGTAGAAGGGTAAAGAAATACTAAAATTCTTTTATAGCAGCGATTCTCGCCAGAAAGTTTGTTTTAGATTTAATTTGTTTTATTGTCTTCTGTGGCTGTAAAGCAACTCACTTAATTGTGCATTTTATTATTATTGTATAGTGGCTGAAAAAATATGTTATTAAAGGTACCTTTGAGGGAGCTTCATATACTTAAATAATAACCTACCCTCAGATATAAGAAATGCCAGAACATTTAAAAGAAGTTTAAGGCGAGTCTTCAAAGGCGTAAACTCCATCATTATGAAAAGTTTCAATAACATAAGTGGGTTGTTTTATGTTTTATCTATTTGCCTAACATTTTATTGCATTGTATACCTACCAAAATCATTTTATGTGAGTACCTACCTACTTTAATTGTTAAAATATTAATTTCTCATGTAAGTGACAATAGGTCTTAATGAGAATAAAGTTATTTAAACCTAAAGGGTAAGTCTCAGGTTAAACAACAATCTCTTAAGTGGCACTATTATCTGCCTCAGTAAGATTAAACTTCTTGACTTGACGTCGTCTAAATCTAAATCTGAAACCGTGATCATAATTATCACAGTAAAATAAGTAAAATTAAATTACATCTAAAAGTGGCCTTTTTCCGTTATCACGTTGTCATATTCAATCTTTATGATTAGGTAGGTATTAAATGTTGTTCTCAACATGCTCCTGACTATATCTAAAAATTCAACAAAAACCGAAATACTGCGAGGTTAAATCAGAATTTATGAATATAAGCTTACCATTAAAAGAAATTAGCTTTATGACTTAACAGAAAAAGTTAATTATTCTGTATATTATACTAGATATGTTGATAAGAAAAAGAAGAAAGTATCTACTATATATCTATATGTAGATACTCTCTCTTTTTTTACACGCTTTATATTAGCTTCACTTGTATGTTTGTAACCGACTTCTTTGGGCGCGATTTTGACCCACTTTAAACGGCCAGATTTCATTCAAACCTTTTAGATTTTTCGAGCACCGATGACAATACCCTAATTAGATAAATTCAATTTGTAAAATAAGATTTTTGGCAATATATATAATTTTTAAATAAATTATCACTAATAAACGCCATCTAGTAATTTATTGTAAACTACAAAGGCTTTGTCGTGCGACATGTCAAGACAGTTCCACAAAGTTATAGTATCTAATTCGTTTAGAAGCGAATAGATGGCGGTGAATTTGTATTTCACGCCATCTAGCAGCATTTTACAGGCAATTATGAAATTATATCATGGAACGTACGCGTATACAAATGATTCTGTGATGATGAAGTAATGTTTTTATTTACGAAAAGATGGCGCTGTTTAAGTAATCTGTTTCCATTATAAATTATTAATGCGTGATTTAACTGAGCTAATTATTATAAGAGCTAGTTCGGTGATCTCTGGCTTGCTGAATTAAGTGATCTTTCAATATAACTAAAAAAATTTTTATTCGCAAATATTAAAATCCCTTCATTCAATCTGAAAAATTTAACTAAAAATTGAAAAATAATTAATAGTTTAAAAAAAACTAAAAAACACTTTTAAATGTAAAATTCAACTAAAAAATAGAAAATAAATTTTAATAAATTTAAATTGAAAATATGTAGTGTAAAAGAAAAATATATTTCATTATAAAAAAAAGCGTGGGTTGTAGAAGAATTATTATTTTAATAATATCTTATAAAGCATCCCTATATAATATATCATATTTTATAGTTGAATTTTCGTTAAAGCGTGTTTTTTAGATTTTTTTAAACTATTATTTTATTATTATTGGAGCGAGCTGAAACCCCCTATCCCTACTCTGTGGTAATTTAAAAAGGTTTGTCAAAAGTCAATTAAAATTCAGTGTCAACCGAGGTGTCAACTGTCAACTAAAAATTTTCTCATTGCTGAGTGAACGCGAACGGTGTGTACCAAGTCTAAGTGCAAGTAACTAAAAAAACGATATTGTTTTTGAAAGTAGTACAATTAATTATTGTAAAAATGCTTTTTCAATTGTATACAAATTTGTAATATCTAAGTAGATGAGACTGTTACGTTAAAAAGTAACAGTACGTTGAGCACTTAGCAGACAATATCAAGGCAAATCAGAAATCAAAACATTATTGTGTACATACATTCTGTGAATTGTTTATAAGTTTAAAGGCCAAAATGACGGAGAACAAAACCCAAATAATGCCTGTAAATGCGCTCTTAGATAAGTCTAAAGAGCTTCAAAAGGAGATACTCATGGAAAAACTACGATCTAAAACATCTCAAAACAAAAATCTAACTGAAACATCAAAAGCAGTCCGTATGGCTTTACTGGTAAATAAAAGCATTTTAGTACTTGAATGATTTTTTTAAATTAAAATCAACGGTATCTAATATAGTGACATAATTTTTAGGATAAACGATGGGCTGTGGATAGTGCAGATCGTGCAATTTTACAAAAATGCTTAGATAGCTTGCAGCATTGTATCAAAGTCAGCTCGCTGCAAAGTCTTATTGAACGACTTGAATGTTTATCAAGACAACTTGGGTTTGTAGCTGCATTTATACATTATTCAAATAAGGTATAGGCTGTGATCTGTTATTTTCTGATCTGTATCAACTGCGAGTAATTTCAATGGCAAAATTAGGCAGTATATACTGTCTTTTTATGATTCTAATTATGTACTCTAAACCATATATTATAATTATGTTAACTGAATATGTACTTTGAAAGTACTACTTTCCCAAAAAAAAATATGTTGCACAATCTTGTCTGTATATTCAAATGAAATATTGCAAATGCCATTGAGATTAATTCGCACATTTAGATTTTTCAAGAAATAGTAATTTTCATTTTGTTAATAGTCTGAATGGCTAACTTTTCAAGTTGAAATTACTTGAGTCTGATTAATATAACAATAACTATTTAAATCACATTTTCCATATCATAATAAAGTGCGCATATGCCTCAACATAACAGATAGCATTATATTTTAATAGTCTGAGACATATCACAATGAGTAATTATTTTTCAGATTAAAGTTTGTTGTTGGTACATCAGGTGTAAATCTATTCATATCTTCAGATATGTTTTACTTGGAAATACTTGTGGAATCATCAGGCTCTGTTAAGGATGTTAAAATTCATCATGAGGGAAAGGTAAATATTATTTATAACCTTTCACATAAACTTAACTGAGCTTGTGGCTGATGCTGTCTCCCTCGCTCTTTTGAGTGCAGCTCGTGGACCAATTGGTGTTGAGCATGTTAATGGGCAGTGGTTTTCTATTTCTGAGTAAAGTAAGTAATACAAAATCATTATTTGCCCATTTTTCTTTCTATTATTAATGGATTGAAAGGAGAATTCTCTATAAAGATCACCAGATACTATAGCTCTTTTTGGGAACTATTCTTTTACCCATCCTTGAGACAGTTCCATCTCACCTACCAACGGGGAGTCTTTACTCTAGTAAATATGTGCTCTATCATGGCAATACTTCATGCCAGCCCACATTCTACATTCTAGTTCTCTACAAAGTGGAGTTCTAGCCAGATATTGAGTATACTCTTATCTCTGGTATGTTGCACTCCACAATATCAGCTTAAACTATTTGACTATTGCAACCCAGACCTGTTTGAATTTATTTATGGTGTATGTGGATGATGCAGCTACTGTACTCAATAACTTTTGTATTAATTTACATTTACTTTTTTGACTTACTTGTGTAAGACATTGACTATTTGATGTTTGAGTGTGTTTGTTGCATCATTTTACGTATTATATTGTAATTGAAATGATTTGTAAATTGATGTAAATGTAAATCTTGATATAAGAGAGTGGCAATGAGTTTCTTGCTACTTCTTCTCATTAGCTCAACCCCTTACAAAGTAGCGGGAGATTCAATAAGAAAAATATATTTTTTTTGACATTCATATGTGTCATTTCCGTGACCTATGTGAATAAACTGATTTTGATTTGAGGTCCAGTACTCCATGTATTTCAACATATGCACAACATGCTACAATGCTGTTGTCAAGGAACTTTCTGCTACATACACTGTAGAATGAGCTTCCTTGTGCAATATTTCCAGGACTTGACCACTGTACTGGTCTTCTGATCACAAGGACATGCTGATCTTAAAAAGAATTGAGCAAATGTACATATTATGAATTAGAAAAACAAAAATATTTTGGTTTTTTTTCATGAAAATTGACTTAATTTTCTGTAACTTTAGGACTATTTTTTACTGCTTTTGTGAGATTGAAAGTGATTGTTTTTGAATTCAGTAAATTTATTTTATTTTTCAGATTGAACAACAGAGTTGTGAAGAATTAGTTCAGTGTATATCAAGGGGAGACTTTGCTGACTTTATGGCTCAGCTTCATGGACTTGTTGCAGTCTACCAGCTTAATGCTGAGAAAAAGGTTATAATATATGCTAGTGTTAGTTACTAGTTTCCATAATTTCAAAAGAATGAATATGAATTTCAAAACGACATAATGATGTTGAAACATGACAATCACACAAATTAAAATATTCTCTTGCAGTGAATCTTGGCATTTTCAAATACCGGCCAGTCCAGATTCTTTCAGTACAGCCAGCATATACATTATATTACTTCAATATCTTTGGGGGAAAATTATAATGTAGATTATGGATTTTCATGTACTACAAGTGCTATGTCTAAATGTTTATGAATAAATTATAATAAGCCTTTAATTATTAATATTTTATTTGAACTCTCATTCCAGGTAAAATGCAAGGCGTTTAGTGCACTCCAAAGCCTAGAAGAAGATCTATGTACGATGAGACAGCTTCAGAGCTTTATAAAAGATCCATGGACACAAGTACACAAGAGCCCTATTGGTTTTCTGCAAAGGCGAAGAGGGGGTAAGCTATCTTACAATCATAAACACAGACAATTCAACCTTAATGAACTTACTTTCATGAATTTTAGTATGAAAAGAAAATCACATATGTGTGACGGGTTGCGGGGGAGGTTGGTTAGTAGTCCATTAAAATGTTACAGTTTTAGGACCTAATGTTGTATTTTTTAGATGATGCAATTTTATTTCTGGGACATGAGGGGGGGGTCAATAGAAGCTTAACCCCAAAAATGTGGGCTTGCAGCCCACCAACTTGGGGTTAAGCTTCATTTTTCATTTTATTATTTTCTTCTTTTTTCGTTAAAATTTTTGTTGGACACATAGTTTCCGAGATATCGCGAAAAAGGTGTTTGCACCCCTTTTTCCATGATTGCGTCCGGGGGGACAAGCACTGCAACCCAACAAACTTGGGGTCAAGCTTCTATTGACCCCACCCCAACACATGTACCAAAAATATAATTATCTCTCCTAGAAAATGTAAAGCTCATGTAACATTTAAATGGACTATAGTATTTTTTTATGAAAATTAGGGACGAGACGAGCAGGACGTTCAGCTGATGGTAATTGATACGCCCTACACAGTACAATGCAGTGCCCGTCAGGATTCTAGAAAAACCCAAAAATTCTGAGTGGCACTACAATTGCAATTTATTGGATCGTTCAGAAATTTGACAAAGTTAGCGCTGTCAAAGACAACCACATGACGGCGATACCCATTATTTATCCTTAGGTTCCATTAGCCATTTTATTTTCAACTCATCCCTCTTTGCTATGATGTGCTTCTTCCATGTAAGATGCATGTCTAAATGGAGTCCGCGATGCTTTATTGTAACCCTTTGTGGCAGTTCTTTGTCTCCCAGTTTCACTGGTGGGTAGGTTTTTTTTTATGAAAATAAGGGACGAGACGAGCAGGACGTTCAGCTGATGGTAATTTATGCGCCCTGCCCATTACAATGCAGTGCCGCTGAGGATTCTTGAAAAACCCCAAACATTTTGAGCGGCACTACAACTGCGCTCGTCACCTTGAGACATAAAAGGTTAAGTCTCATTTTCCCAGTAATTTCACAAGCTACGGCGCCCTTCAGACCGAAACACAGTAATATCTACACATTACTGCTTCACGGCAGAAATAGGCGACGTTGTGGTATAATAACCCATAATCTAGCCGGCATCCTGTGCAAAGGAGTGTCCCACTGGTAAAGGTAAAAGGTTTCTGTTAGTCTGAATACACATACACAATTATAAAGAATGGCTGGTGAATAGTTTGTAAAATCTCCTTTGATAATCTTGTACAAATATAACTCCAAATCAGAAGAGATTATCTGAATGAGTAATTATTTTAAATTTCATCTTATTGAGGAAGTACGCCAAAAATCGGCGAAATAATAAGATAAAATTTTGTTCATTACTTATGTGAAATTCAGAGTCAAAGGTTAAATGATTGCCAAAACTCCAGCTGCTCTTCATATTAAGTAGTATTAATTTCCGTTAATATGGTATTTACGCAGGAGATAAGCGAATGATTCACTCGCATTTTGTAGCTGACCACGAAACTGTTTACGTGTGTCTCACATATTAACGCCCGAATTTTATTAGGACTAGCTTAGTACGTGTCCTTGAAACTAATGAATAAGGAAGTGAACATGGAACATTATAGATACTGTAATGGGTTGATATTTAATCACTGTGTTCAGAACTGGATCATCTTTATAAGCCGCTTTGAAGAATTTTGTTCGGAGAATCGAATAACTGGGACGAGACAACGCGATTTCTTCTTGACAACACTAGAGAAAGATACGAACTTGCTGAAAGTTTATTGCATCCTGCTAAGTTAAAGACGATAAAGTTTTCTATTATATTGGACCATTTGGATAACCATTTCATTTGCAAGCGAGGATCGTTCGCGGAACGAAACCGATTTTTCGCTGCAACGCAAAATCCTGGAGAAGGATATTTGAATGGTTCGTAAGAGTGCAGGAACCTGCGCAGCATTGGGATTTCAATGAGTGCGACTTAGAGATAGGAGATAGATTTGTACTAGGCTTAGACGATGTCGGGGCAAAGAAGAGACTGTTTGTTACAGAGATTAAAAGGTAAACCCTTGAAAAGGCATTAGAGATAGCCCTCAGTGTACGGTATGCAACGATATACCCCAATAATCATTACTTTCAAAGACTCGTTTGTCCACGACAAGTTACATGCAATTCTTCAGACAATCTGACCATGAACTATACGAAGTCTGAATGTTGTGCTATCTGCGGTTATGCAGGTAAATCCCGGTGTATTTTGCGCACTATTAACTATAGGTAATTAGAATACTTTCGTATTTCGAAAGGATGGAAGAATTATTTCATGCCCGCAACTTTGTCCGCGTAGATAAAGGGTTTTTAAAAATAATAAGCAAGTTTGAAAGTGAAGATTATCTCATGTCCTATTCCAGTTCCGGTTCCCGTTTTCGCTCCCGTTATCATATCATATGAATCTTATTTCGAGGAAGATTGCTATGGCAAATTAAACCTACAATGGATATAGTTATAGCTCATCCCCTTTCCCAAGCTCCAGTCTATCGCTATACCAAATTTCATCAGAATCGGCTTAGTAGCTCCAGCGTAAAAGCGTAACAAACAAACATACATTTTTATGTAAATCTATAGGTACTCTGTTGGCCTTACAAATAAACTTGTTATATGATAGTATGTATATATGATAGTGATATTTAGTTGATGATAATATGTATATAAAATTTAAAATAATTTATAATAACCATGTCTATCTGTGAGTATTGTGTGTCATTATGTCTAGATAGACTATGACAGCTGTGAAAACGTCGAAAAAAATTGAATTTAGAACTAATCTCTATTTTGAGCAATGCATGCACACTAACACAAAGTGTCATAGGTACAAATCGCGAGTGTAAGACGAACCTTGTCAATCACACTAAACTAATATACCTGGCCTGTTTTTATCGGTTGTCTAACGGCAAGAGACTATCTAGACGTATATATTATCTAAGCTCTGTAGTATTAAATATTGAACGAGATATCTGTGTTTATATGCGTGTATTTATGACGTATCGAATATTCAATTTGAAATCAATTTTTAAAACATACCACACCCATATTGGTATAGATATTAACGGCCTATTCTCCGCAACTCGACGTATACTGTGCGCATATTTTACGTGGTACGGTTGGGCTGCTAATCTTTCTATCCCAACTCCTCAACGAAGTAAGACATATTGTTTTAACCTTACCAACAAAAGCTGAGATACCGCGAGCATCCAGTTAACACAAACACTCAGTATCAGAAGAGCATGACCCACGGGCAAGTCTTCGCATCCCTTGAATTTTGGGCACGTAACGATCTACCCCCACATAGCCGCAATACTGACATTTCTTATATCTTTAAACGAGTAATTCTTGTATATATATAATCTGAATCACGGAAACAGCTCCAACGATTTTCATAAAATTTAGTATACAGGTACTTTCGGGAGCGAGAAATCGATTTAGCTAGGTTCCAATTTTAAAAAATGTAGTTTTATCCGTGTTTTAATGAGAAACTGCTACAATAACATTAGAATACAAAGGTAAATTTCGCCACTATATAATACCTCAGATGGGTGATCCGGAAAGCAGAAGACGGTTCGAATCCAGATGTCCGATTAGGTTTTTTTTGTTCAAGCTTTGTACCTTCTGTGAAATCCGAACAAGGCTCGGTCGTCCAGGTGCTTATTTATTATAAGCGAGCATGACGCAACTTGTAATGTATGCCGTGAACTTTTATGAGGATAACCTCGTTTATTATAATTTGGTAAAAATTTCAGGTCATGCGATGCGTCTAACGTACTTCGTATCACCGTATGATCTATTGGAGACTGATAAAGGCCTGCTGCAGCTCACTGCCAAGATGCTCACGGAAGGTAAACCGACGGCCAGCAGCCTGTCTTCTCCGGCCAACGTCCAACACACGCCCATCGGCCAGTCGGCCACGGTTCTCTTGGAAGGCTCTACGGCTAACCAGTTGCAGTTGTCAACCATTATATCCAACAGTCAGAGAGCAGGAAAGAGGTGAGAGTTCTACTATTTATTCTCTCTTTTAAAGAAATCTTTATGACTTTTTCTATTGTTCAAAATATACAAGAAACACACTACTAAACAATTTAAGCCATCCTCATGAAACTTAAGTGTTTATGTGAGGAATAGCGAGTTCACTTATTGTAAACTTTAAATATTTTAGTATCAACTAATTATTATTCTAAAAATATCCAATAAAAAACTAAATATTATAACATGACTGAATTAAATAGCAAAAGAGACAAAGCAAAATAAAAACAATAGAAATAATGAGACATCCAGGGTATGCTCATTGGTAATAGGCATCGGAGTATGTGGCTATGATCAGCGGCACTCATTCCAAAGAAATGTCTCTTACACCGCCCTAAAAACAATAATTTTGTAATAATATAATTTGCCATATACGCGTCTGGATTATATAAGTTGGAAACAATGACGTTCTATACATATAATTGTAGACAAACCACGTCGTATAAAACAAAGCCAAAATATGGTACATAAAAAAATTACACCATAATAAATTTCAACTTCGACAACTATATACATTGCCGCATTTAGTCCAGTTGCTTAAAATCAGCTAAAAAGCAGCAATGTACAACGTACAGTTGACACATGACTAAAGAGAAGAGTATGCTTACATTGTCTTGTCACACACTTGCCGTACGGCTGTCAAACTGCGAATGATATGTCCTTATATGAGTACAGAAGGTCACAACGGTTCGAAACAATATTGTGGCCCACAAAATATATTACATAGAGCGAAATAGTTGCGAGTCCTTCGACGCTTCGTACACAACTCATGAATGCGTGTAACCCCGCGCTATGGCCAATGGCGGAATCACGCCATATTTTTTTCGGTTTTTACTTTGTGTGACGTAGTAACTAAGATGGCGGCGTCTCCCAGTCTCAATTCACGGGGATTATATGAAGTTACTAGCTGACCCGGCAAACGTTGTTTTGCCATATAAAGTATAATTCACGCGATAGTTTTATAAGTAATAAAATATTGCCTATATTATAGCCTGTACATCATTTTGTTCTATTGTCAATAGTTTTTGCAGCGCACGCAAAAATAGGTTTTCGATTTTACACCTTGTGTTACAAAATAGCAATTTTATAACGGATCCCTAATTTTGAAAAAAAACATAGCCTATAGCCTTCCTCGATAAATGGACTACCCAACACTGAAAGAATCATTCAAATCGGACCAGTAGTACCAGAGATTAGCGCGTTCAAACAAACAAACAAACACTGCAGCTTTATATATTAGTATAGATTATTAGATTTTTTGTGTATGTAGTAGGAAAATACTACATAAATAAAATATAAACCACCATTTGTAGCATGTAGTAATTTGCAAAATAGATGCGTGGGTATCCATTGTTGAACCTGGTCGCCTACTACGAACGTATTCTACGAACATATTTGGGAACTTTTCGAATTCACACATAAAATTAATTCACAAGGCTCATGTTTTCGAATAAAATTATTTCATATAAATCCTTGCAAAATCGAATAAATGTTGTAAAACATACGGCTCAAATATCGTCCATGAAAACGTAAAAGGAAATTGGGTACTAAGTTTGATAGTTCGTGGAAGAAAACAAATCTATGTAAAACTGGGACAAGAGGTTCAAGATTTCTTCTTCCAGTGGTTAATAACCCTGATTACTAAAGTGGGCGTTCGACTCCCGACATGTGCAAACATTCATATGATGAATATGAATATTTTTTTTCATCAGTCATGTCTGGGAAAACGAATTATAAACTTTTTTATTAATATTATGTTGTCTTGAGACGTGCCAAATATTGGCGGAATTAACACTAAAGAAAACTTAAATCATTTGTATAATCAGAAATAAAATTTGAAAACAAAATATTCAAGGCTTCATCTACAGGATACAGCGACAACCTGAGAGTTGAACAAAGCATACAAGATTTTATGATACGTTACTCGAACGGTTAGCTGAGTTGGCAGAGAACTTGCACGGAACGCGAGGGGTCGCGGGTTCGAGTCCCGCATCGTCCATAAAATTTTGTTTTCAAATTTTATTTGTGCATTAATCCTAGAAGTGACGGTTATCACTTTCAAAACATAACAAATTATAATATCACTTATTGAAAGTCAAAAACTACCACCCATTCGAAAAAGTATGCTTGTTTATCAAGAAAATATTGAGAGGCACCAGTTAAGATATTTATTTCATTAAATTTTGCTCTCAATGATTCTTTATTTTATAATAACTATTTAATGCCATTTTGGTCGCCCCGCGGGTAAAGAGTCGTTTCTAAATACCGGACGTTAGACATACAGTCACAATATAAACAGCTGTAAACTAAAACTTGGAACAACGTTAGAAATTCAATGATTGGTATTGTTTTGTATGCAGACCGTACATGAGCGAGTATACCATCCGATATTGTGTAACCGAGAAAATGCTGCACCCGTCGTTTATAAAACGCTTCTTTATTGGTGCGGCCAATACCATTGGTACCAGACAACATAATATTAATAAAAAAGTTTATAATTCGTTTTCCCAGACATGACTGATGAAAAAAAATATTCATATTCATCATATGAATATTTTTTTTCATATCTTAACTGGTGCCTCTCAATATTTTCTTGATAATGTTATGTATGTACGTAGGCCATAGGTGAATTTGCTAGAAAACGATAATGCTAACACTAGGAACAAACTTAAAACTTTAATGCCTACTATTCGGCTAACTCGAGTTAGTAAGTTTTTTGTAGGGCGATGTACAATGAACAATGTACGATTCTTTTATACGTAGATCCCAGAAAATGATCAAAACGTAAAAATGTATTACGAAATTCAAAAGAATTGTTTAAACAACGTCTGTGTGGTAAAGGTAACTATAACATAAATTACATTCTAAATGATACCACTATAACATTGTAACCATATTTTTATGTAAAAAAGAAGCCCGCTGAGTTTCTTGCGCCCGTTCTTCTCACGTCTGAGGCATACTTTTTCGAATGGGTGGTAGTTTTTGACTTTCAATAAGTGATATTATAATTTGTTATGTTTTGAAAGTGATAACCGTCACTTCTAGGATTAATATACAAATAAAATTCGAAAACAAAATTTTATGAACGATTCGGGACTAGAACCCACGACCTCTCGCGTTCCGTGCAAGTTCTCTGCCAACTCAGCTAACCGTTCGAGTAACGTATCGTCATAAAATCATGTATGCTTTGTTCAACTCTCAGGTTGTCGCTGTATCCTGTAGATGAAGCCTTGAAAATTTTGTTTTCAAATTTTATTTCTGTTTATACAAATGATTTAAGTTTTCTTTAGTGTTAATTCCGCCAATATTTGGCACGTCTCGTGCCAGATTTTGGCGAGACAACACGTCCTGAGGATGCCTGGTGTAGAGGCGAAACACGTGTCGAATTGTTTTAAAGACAAAAAAGTTTTTAACACTAAAGAAAACTTAAATCATTTGTATAATTATGGATTTCCGCAAAGTAACGCCTAATTCAATAAATTTTATTTGTGATATTTTTTTTTAAATTTTTTAATTTGAATATATAAATCCGTGACTTGTTCAGCGGAGGCCCGGTATACGCGCCGCTGGTACCCCAGAATAGCGCCATGCTCCCAGCTTGCTTCACGCTCAAACTGTCGGAGCCCACGCCCCTCTGTGCCGGACTCGCAAAACTCATCCACGCCACCACAGAGGTTTGTCTAAACAGATTTATATAAAAACTAGGTAATCCAGCAAACGTTGTATTGCCATGTAAAGTAATTAAAAAACAATCAATAATTAAAATTTTTGGGATATAAAAAATAGATGCAACCGAATCTCAACCTACCAAATATATTGTGCTACAATTATTTTATTCTATTGCCATCTTGCAATCTTATAGCGTATTTGTGAATGGAACAGAATAATATAAAAATCGCGATACACATAAAGTTGTAGATCGTAGAAGGGTGAAATTTGAAGTTGTGTGTATTTTTCAATTCTGAATCATAATAAAATAAATTGTCAATAAAATATATTTAGGGGTGGATCACCCTTATCATTTAGGGTTTTAAAAAATAGATGTTGGCCGATTCTCAGACCTACCGATATGCACACAAAATTTCATACAAATCGGTTCAGCTGTTTTAGAATAACAAACACCGGGCCTCGAGAATTTTATACATTTGATAAGAGCATTTTACAGCATATCTTAGATAATTTATACGTCTAGATAGAGCCTCTTGCTACTAGACAACCGATGAAAACAAGCCAGGTTTATTACTTTGGTGTACGTGACAAGCTACGTCTTACACTCGCGATATGCACGTCACTTTGTGTTAGTGCACAAAATAGAGGTTAACAGTCAACCACAATTTTTTTCAACGTTTTCACAGCTGATGTAAGCATATATCACAAAAAAGTATTTTTCTTTAAAAAATATTTTTGTTCCCAAATAAATCACTGCCGCCACGGCCGCTTCGAAAACATTTGGCGCGCTAAGAAGCGGAACAAGAAGCTGTCCCAGTATTATTTTGTGAGCTGAAAAAAAAATTATGTATGAATTTAAAAAAAAAAGGTCTTATTGTGTTAAAGGTGGAGATATCAGCCGATTGGTCCAACGCTAAACCGATGCTGGGAATCATAGCACAGCAGAAGTACGATACATTTGTTCCGGGGAAAACGGTCGAGCTCGATCTTAGAAAAGGACTTTTTGTGGTAAATACACACGTTATTTGTTTATTACTAAATTTTGGGAATAGTTGGTAAGTTCATTTGCCAGCGTGGTCGGCTAAGCTGGTAGGATTTAGGTATGGTGTTCCGCACTTTTACTTCTACTACTATATGCTTTTTGAGTGAAAATAGCCCCGAATTGTAGCCTGTAGTTTTAGTCCACCACTCTGGTCGTATTGAACGTCACAATACCACCCATTCAAAATGATACAAGGGGTGACTGAAACGTAATGTACCTGTAGCTATGAAAAAAAAACCTGATTGGTAATAATATACTTATTTATTATTTTTATACTATAATCCCCTGGAACTAAAGTACATTTGTGATATTTTTCATTAAGTGACTAAATCTTACCATTAAAAAAGTAATTTTTATTTTCGCTTGTCGTCAAAATGGTCTATTACGGCTTCCCGACCGTTTACAACAAACATTTGAAAAGGGTTGGACTTAGTATCCCTTAGCACGAATTTGGATATAAAAATATTGTAGTTGATAGAGCTTTAGTCCACGATTACAATGATACCACTCTTATTACAAGGTAATGCACCGTTTTCAAGAAAATCACAAAAAAAAATCTTACCTAAAACAGGTAAATCACGTAAATAAA
>CATIXQ010000011.1:5524362-5622829 GCA_949711755.1 Leptidea juvernica
AATGATATCACTCTTATTACAAGGTAATGCACCGTTTTCAAGAAAATCACAAACAAAAAATCTTACCTAAAACAGGTAAATCACGTAAATAAATATCCCATATCCCCTTTTCTCGAAAACGGTGCATTACCTTGTAATAAGAGTGGTATCATTGTAATCGTGGGCTAAAGCTCTATCAACTACAATATTTTTTACATCCAAATTCGTGCTAAGGGATACTAAGTTTTAACCTTTGAAAACAAAATTTTATTAACGATGCGGGACTCGAAAGGTCGCGGGTTCCGAGTCCCGCATCCTTCATAAGTTTTGATTACAAATTTAATTTAAATATAGAGTAGGTACATAGTATAAAACTCAAAGTAAGCGACAGACTTTTTACTTACAGAAGTTGTTAGAGCAATGGCACTGCTACTTCCTCTGTGAGCGGCGGGGACTCAGCGGCTGTATCGTGAACAGTGTCCCGTTCACACACCCGTCCCACGTGCCGCACCTACTGGCAGCTCTACGTCAGCAAGCGCTCTTCAACACTCTGATCACGTCCTGCGTGCGAACACAAACAAAACAAGGTATTATTTTCTAACCGACTTCGAAAAGATGGAGGTTATCAATTCGATTGGTATTTTTTTATGTATGTACACCGATTACGCTGAGTTTTACGATCCGATTTCTGTGATTCTTCTTTAGTTTGATGCGGAATGTTTGCCATTTGGTTCCATAATAATTTGGCATAGCTCGGCCCAGTAGTATTCATTTTATGAATATTTTTGTTTACGTGGATTATGTTATTGTAGTTTGTGTACTGCCTTTTTAGGAGTTTTCATTTTGTTTATTGCATTATTAACCCCTTTGCCGAAAAGTGGCTTAGGCTGTCATTCATAGCTAACAAACTTTTTTCACGATGTTTCAGTGTTTCACAAAAACGTGAAATATGGGATCTATATTGTGTAAGGGACGCGGAACCTTTCGTAGGCCTACCCATAGCAATTAAAAAAATATATATTTATTTTTTGACAATAAAAAGTAACGAATAAAAAAAAACTACGTTTAAAAAAAACTGACTTCAAAAACTCATAAGTATGAAATAACTTAATAGAGATTTAATTTAATAGACCTCTTATGAAAATCTTATACCTTTAATACTAATAAAATATTATTATTTTTATGTGCTACCTATACATAGGTTTGAAATCGGTGCCAAGCCTAATGTAATAAAAGGTACGTACACTCGCCACAAGTGATTTTGAGCTGGATAGCTTCGTCTAGAACAAAACAACCCAAGCGGGTAGGGAAATGAAAACAAGGGCTTGACGAAATTCCAACAAAATGATACAGCACACCGTTCCCAAATAATGGGCACATTGTGGGTTAAAAGTATTAGACAATAAAAAAAATTGGTTTATATAAAAATCTATACGATGGATTGATTATTAAAAATTACCAGATTTTGTAGAAACGTTTAGATTAATCAAAAATTCAATTAAACAACAAGTACATATTTCAGCTTATTTCACGACGCTCACACTGTTTACTTCGCTGCATTGCATGAATACCACGCGTATGTGCTTGGGATCTCCCGACTCACTCTCTTTCTCTCTCCTACTTTCTACCTTTGTGTATCTTTCTTTCTCTGTCTCTCTTACGTTTGATAATTGGACGCTACCCGTTGCAACAGTGGTTTCATACCCCCTCCATGGTAGCGTTAAAAATTTAACGCAACCTTGTTGGAAGTCGCGTTAGAAGTTTAACTTGAATAAAAATATAAACTCCTATATTACTATAGAACTACTGAAACATGAATGACGTTACGGCTCAGTAATCATCTCTGTGTCGCTCGAAGTTATGCTTAAAACGTGTTTTCATTGATTTCTTTATTGTTTCACAAT
Source organism: Leptidea juvernica (assembly GCA_949711755.1). Classification (NCBI taxonomy): domain Eukaryota; kingdom Metazoa; phylum Arthropoda; class Insecta; order Lepidoptera; family Pieridae; genus Leptidea; species Leptidea juvernica. The sequence goes on from CATIXQ010000011.1 coordinate 5,526,246, forward strand.
GACTCTTAGAGGTTATTCGCGTGTAAATGAAAGAAAATAGATAGAAATGCAATGCGTAACAGATATTTCTTATCTGAAATAAAGTGGGAAACTCCTTTGCAAAGGATGCCGGCTAGATTATGGGTACCACAACGGCGCCTATTTCTGCCGTGAAGCAGTTATGTGGACAAATGAGACTTAACATCTTATGTCTCAAGGTGACGAGCGCAGTTGTAGTGTCGCTCAGAATTTTTGGGGTTTTCATGAATCATGAGCGGCACTGCATTGTAATGGTCAGGGCGTATCAATTACCATCAGCTGAACGTCCTGCTCGTCTCGTCGCTTATTTTCATAATAAAAAAAAGTTTTTTTTTCGGGAATAGTGGACGTAGTAAGGCCGGGACCACATCAAAAAGAGTATATGTAGTGAGGCGAGTGGAAGAGAATGGAGATATTTTGCTGGCTTTCGTTTGCCGTCATTCAAAGTCATATGGACAGATCCTAAGACAAGACGTATATTTTCTATTGTACGGTATATAATTGTATATTTTATTTGACAGCGGTTGACGTAGAGAGCGTGCTCATGTTCGAAGTGAGCGCTCTTTCCTGGCAACACATCTCTATCACCCTGGAGCATCCGCTTGACGAGACGATGGCGACTGTAGAAGTGGAACTGAGCGACCCGGCAGCTCCCAGGGCGACCGTTTACACCCTCAATAACCCTGCCAGAGAGCACATGGACGATTACATCAGCAAAGTGCTACAAAAAAGCTACTCTATTCCGATTACTTTAAGGTAAATGTAAATGTTGTTTAAAAAGTGGCAATGAGTTTCTTGCCACTTCTTCTCATTAGCTCAACCTTTTATGAAGTGGCGGTAAATTCAATAAAGAAAAATTGAAATTTTACATTCATTTCCTTGACCTGCATGAATAAATCTTGATTTGATTTAATTATAAAACTACACTGTTGTTTACTTTATGTAACTTAAGCTTATAACGAGGAACAAACATAAACTTGTTATGCCTACTACTCGGTTGGGTCGAGTTAGTAAGTCTTTTGTTGGGCGATGTATATGTTTCTACAATATTGTCCCAGAAAATGTACAAAACAAATGTGTTACGAAATTTTAAAAGAATTGTTAAACGTTTGTGTGGGAAAGGTTATTATAGCATAAACGATTTTCTTAATGACACCACGGACTGGTAGTAAAGCGAACACCCTTAGGCTCTTTAATTATAAATGTTTATTGTACGATATCACATTGTAATCCATATTTTATATTTAAAAAAAAAGCCCGATGAGTTTCTTGCGCCCATTCTTCTCAGGTCTGAGGCAGTCTTTTGAATTGGTGGTAGTTTTTGACGTTCAATAAGTGATTTTAAATCCTATTTTGAATAAAAATATTTGAATTTGAATTTAAGGTAAATAGTACCTGTCAGTTGACCAGATGCCACAACTTACGTAGGGTAAACTTGGGGTAGAGCTAGTTTATAATATACAAAAGTCTCGTGTCGCGGTGTTTGTTACCAACTCCTCCGAAACGGCTGAACCAATTTGTATGAAAATTTGAATGCATATCGGCAGGGTCTGAAAATCGGCCAACATCTATTTTTTATATCCCAAAAATAATTTTTTGCCTTTATATGACAATACTACGTTTGCCGGGTCAGCTAATGTACGATTTGACATTGTGTATACATATTTTTATAAACAAAAAAAAAGCCCTCTGAGTTTCTTGCGCCCGTTAAACTCAGATCTGAAGCATAATTTTTCGAAAGGGCGGTAGTATTCGACTTTCAATAAGTGATTTTATAACTTTTATTGAATATATAAAAATGAATTGCTGTTCGTTAGTCTCGCTTAAACTCGAGAACGGCTGGACCGATTTAGCTGATTTTGATCTTGAATTATTTGTGGAAGTCCAGAGAAGGTTTAAAAGGTGAACAAATGTGAAAATGCTCGGAATAAAAAAAAAACAACAATTTCGTTTATCCCCCGTCGTTCAGAAATCAAATTGAATGAATATTTTAAAATGAATAACTAATTGGAATCTTTGTATCTTTCTCACTTTCTCATGAGGCAAAAAACAAACTTAATTTTAGTTACATATAGTTGGTAGTATAACTACAGTTGCTAACTACGATGGCAATACAACGTTTGCTGGGTCAGCTAGTATTGAATGAAAATAATTGAATTTTGAATGTCAACAGGGCGCTCGTGAAGAAGTGGGAGAGTGAGGCGAACGCGAAACAAATGAACGGCGGCTACTCCGGACTCGATTCAAATTTTAACTGCGCCCCGGGCGGCCTCGACCCGGGCGGCGACCGCGACAAACACGAGCCGGCCTCGCACGCACGGACGATCTATCACTCCTCCGTGTCGCACCACCAGGGGGGTGAGTGCTAAAGTTGCGATTGTTCTGTGTAAATGAATGACCTTGATGGAAAGATAATGTATAAGGGTGTGGAATAATCTAGAAAGGGACGAACGAGAAGGACGTTCAGCTGATGGTCTTTGATACGCCCGGCCACTGAAACAAATACCACTGGACAGGCTGTTCCATATGCTTGACAGCGAATTCTTTTGAGTCGATATGAAGCGCCACTCGCGAGCGTCCTGAGAACTAATTTTGGCGTATTTACAAATGGCTGCGAAGGAACGTACAATACTTGAAGTATTTTTGCATTTTGAATTAATTTCGTTCGTTATCCGTGCTATTTATACTTCAAGAATCAACGTAATAAAGTACATTTTTTTTTTTGTAAATAGTTTTCCTATTGATGTTTGCTTAGCTGAGGTTGTCATCACTAGTTTTGGTACCGCAGACTCTCGCTACATGGCCAACAGCGCCAAAATGGCGAATATCAAACAGGCACAAAAGCACTTTGCCAGCCACCAGTCCAGTGGTAGAGGTCAATGTAGTGCCGAATGAGAATTCTTAAAAAACCTAAAAATTCTGAGCAGCGCTACAATTACGCACCTCACCTTGAGACATATGATATTAAGTCTCATTTGCCCAGTAATTTCACTAGCTACGGCGCCCTTTAGACCGAAATACGATAATACTTACACATTACTGATTCACGGCAGAAAACGGCGCCGTTGTGGTACCAATAATCTAGACGATATCGTGTGCAATAAATAGATGGTAATATGATCCCACTGGTAAGTATGATGATATGACTCACACTTCATAGTATTATTCTCATGTCAGGTCTGGTGGATCCCGGTATCTTCAAAAATCACCATTGCGAATAGCAAGCAACTACAAATTACAGAATAAAAATGAAGTAAAATACGCTCTTGGTATCTGATTATATAAAATGTTTAGTTATATAATGGTAATTGATTTTGATGAAAAGTAAATTATAGTTGATGTAACATGTCAACAGCTGTTAGAATTGTTGGGGTTCCAGTACATACAGTACCTTTTATAATTCGAAGGAAGTGGATATATTGCAAAAAAATAACAAATTCAGGAAGAAAGTCAAATCAATATTTAAAACTAAAAAGAATCATATATACAAAATATTTAAGCAAATTTATTCTTTGTTCCAAAAATTATGGAAGATGTCGGATTCAAACCATGAATCTGTACATAACGTCCCCAGCGCTCTTGAGCTAAATATCCGATAGCGTGTCATTGTTAAATCTACGTAACAGAATCTACTTTACAGTTGATAGCCTGCTGAAACCCAATAATTGATATTAGGAAATTGACCTATCACTGTTTAATATCTAAACTAACGTTAGTTTTGTATTTGTTTGTATATTTGAGTTATCCCAGAAGTGAGGCAAATCATTTAAATTTAAGAAATAGTAATCAAGATGTCGGTTGAGGTTATTGCCAGAAACATTTTATAGACCGTATTTCTCTTTGCAGGATCCTATTTATCGGATCAACAACACCACGTAGCACTCCTTTGTCAAGATTCGAACTCAAGCGAAGCAAAATCGCATCAAATGGATGATAGAAAGATAAAAAAACGCAAATCTGACGGTGGCTGGCCATCACAGAAGAAAGGAAAACCCGGAATTGGAGTAGGAGACTCCGACAGTGAAAGTGACAACTCGGAGTATGTTAACGAAGATGACAACACTATGAATAGTAACTCCTCGAATGACTTCATTGAAGGACAGGAGTCTTCTGTCTCGCAAAATGAGTTCGCTTCAGACCTAGAAATCTCTGGAATAGATTCGGCGGATGTGGCAGGACATGATAATAGAATTTCTGACTTGGACAATTCTAACGATGGCGATGTCGAGGATTTGATCAGGTAAGTAAAATGTTAAATAAAAGTATACCAAACATTCAATTTAATAGTCATAGTTATACAAAAATTGTCATTTGTTTCAGGAATCCTTTTCATAAGTCTGAGCACAAAAGGCAAAAGCTTAAAAATAAAGAAGCAGAAACGCGCAGAAGTACATCCTCGCTGCTTTTAGATCTAACTGATGGTAAGTCTTACATGCCCTCATCAGTGAGCATCACTCCAATAACGTCGAACTCTACGAACCCATCTAGTTCAGGATCGGGATCAAATTTATCATCAATACCGTACCTCGAGCGCAGATCAGGTATTGAGATAATACCCATTACAGCAGCACCTACGTTGCCAAGTTCCATCACCATAACACCTATAACGACATCACAAATGAAGTCCATGGATGAACGGATGAGATCAGAAAAGAAATCTAGTAGGTCTGGTGAAGAGCGCAGTAAGGATAAAAAGAAGAAACGACGCAAAGACGATCCCATGGGACCTCCTGAGAAAGTCCCTTTAAAACAAGACCCATTGACTAAGCCTGTTTCTGTCAGCATAAAACCAACAGACGGTTCCCCGATGCGTTCAACGTCCCCAAACTCAATTTTAAGAAAATTTAGCCCAAGTCCTACTCATGGGCGGTCAGTCTCAATAACGAAATCGCCCAGTCCAAATCCGTTGAAAGGTTTGGGAAAGTCTTCTGGGACTTCGAGTCACCACAGTAGCCCTAGACATTCGCCGGTACAAAGCAGCCCAAAACATTTAGCCGGGTATTCCAGCCCAAAAAACCACAGTATTTCTTCTCCTAAACATAGTTCGTCTGGTTCGGGGAAACCAAGCATGTCCACATTAAAATCAGCTACTGGTGGATCCCCTTCCGGGAAATCTGGGACTACGGGATATGATCTATCAAAAAAGATTTCTAAGGATTGTTTTAGTTCAACTTCGGCGACATCTAGAGATAAAGATAAGAAACATTCCGGTCTATCATTCTCTAGTTCCGGTAGGAGCAGTCCAAAATTAAAAAACCCAATGAAAATTAAACAGTTAGAAATCACTCCAGTGTCGTGCGATAGTCCTGTCACGGAACCATTAATATCTCCTCCCAACATTGAGATTAATAAGTCTAATGCTCCAAGCCAGGCCAGGAACCGAAAGGGTTCGCTCAGTGCCGTTATTGATAAGTTGAAATCTGCCCAACATTGTGGCTCCGATATAGATGTTGCGAGTGCCAAACTTAGCCCTTCAAGTAGCGCTAGTAAGTTCAATGATTTAAAAAGCAGTCCTGTGAGTAGTAATATGAAAGTACCTGATACTAAAAACCAAGAATATATGGTAAAGCCTAGCTTAGACGGTATGAAAATAACGATAAACAAAACTAGAACAAAGGAGTCTTCGAGTGGTAGTTCAAAACTAAACTATTCAGGATCTAGTAAACAATCATCTCCCCAGCTAACTCCTCCTAGTCAAGGTTCTCCGAAAACACACACAGGTTTAAAGCCAGGTGTAAGTAGTGGACCTGCTTCCAAGAAAACTCAAGCAATGCAATCATCAAAATCCAATTCCTTAACAGTTGGTTCGACCCCACCTAAATCAAACCCTACTCCGTCTGAATCTAGTTCTAATACAACATTGAAAGTGCCTTATTCGAAATCATCCAGCAGTACTACGGGAATAAATTTATCAAAGTCAGCTTCTAAGTCAAGTTCGGGTTCGCCAAAAAGTAGTAGCTCCGAGCTTGCGAAAATAATTAGAGATAGGGAAAGAGAAAAGGCTAGAACAAAGCTCATGAATAGTTCGGAAAAATCTTTTTTTTCCTCAAAGTCTGAACGGCATTCTAGTCCAAGTAGTTCTAGAGATGACGTCGACGGAGATAGGTTCAAAAGTGCTAAGGAAGCAAATTTTTTAGTAGAAGGTTTGATTAAACCGCTAGATACAAGTAAATTTCAAATACCGAAATTAAAAAACCAAAATGCACTTGACAAAAACAATCCTCTATCGCAATACGATAGTCGATCTATGGTGAACGATTTCTCTAGAACGATGGACCAATCAAAGTATCCCTTTTCACACTTTGACCAGTCAAGTAGAAGTTCGGATCAACTGCAAAAATCTGGTTATCCATTAAATGTTCCGAAGCCGTTGTTAAATATGGGAGGCGTAAGTCCAAAAACTATGTCGATTAAAACAGAACCATCCGATTATTCCAAAGCTATGTCAGAAAGTTTAGTGAAAGGCGAGAATCCACAACGAAAGGAGGACTTAAAAGATTCCTACCCAACATCTTATCCTTTACTTCCACTGGATTTTAAAACTGATATGGCTAAAGGATTTCCTGCACCCAAGGGAATTAATGAGGAAAGAAAAGGTGCTGATGCAGTCATGAAGCCTCCAGTTAGTGGATCTGTACCCAGAAGTGGTGCTACAACCCCTCAAGAGGCTGCCGAAATGCTCCTAGACTTTTCGTCATCTTCAGGAAGTAAAGTCTCTGGAATGGTTGCAGTTCGGCCCGTCTACCCGGCTTCCCCAGCACTTTTGCAATTATCAAAGAGTCCGGCGCCTTCTCCTTTAGTAGTACCATCGCCCCATTCAAACTCCCCGTGCATAACTGATGATGAACTAATGGATGAAGCACTAGTTGGTCCTGGGAAATGAATGAAGATCTAATATCAAAGCACACTTGCGTCACCGACTTAAGACAATGCGCTAAAGACTTAGTTAAGACCAGATAAATTTTGTACAAACGATTTAACTACTAATATGGTATTAAAATTCTATGACCGTTATGGTTATAACTGTATTGCAAGTTTATATTAAGTGTACTTTCTTTATGAATTCTATTAAAGTAGGTAAGTTAAGTTTATTTATTATAAGATGGTGTATTTTAATTTTGTATTATATCGAAAATCTTATTTATATATTTTGTATTTAAAAATCATTATATTAGTATCGCTTAGTTGTTTATTACTCTGATGTTAAAGATTCGATGCCCGTGATTCCATATATTACACATCGATATCGATTCCTAGTAGAACGAAAATGTGTGTTTATCATTAAGTGGCATTGTCTGCCGTCAAATCTGCCATTATAATAAAATGGTTATTTATGAACGCGAGTATCACATTCACGCGTGTAAATAAAATTGTTTTCTAAGCGATGTAAATAAAGCACGACACTACAAAATCATAAAAGCAGAATTTGGTAAGTTTTTATTTATATTTACAGATTGATAACTATAAAAATAATAGTCTTAAATTAAAGATATTGAAACGTACATTTGACGAAAACGTACAAAGAATTGTACATTTATGTGGCAACAAGACCAATTTCTGTTAATAATATTATGTACATACATACATATATAATATATCCTAATGCAAATATGATATTTGTAAATACAAATTTAAGTGGAATGGTTCACGAGTAAAACGAGTATTTCATATTATTGTAATGCTGGCTGCACTTAAGGGTTTATGATTAAATGTAATTTAAATATAGTTCGATGTCTTTATTTCAAACTACCTTAATAACTAATAATAATATCGTAGAGAGCTAGGACGGTAGAATCCGTAGTAGGGGCTATAAAACTGATATCTCCTATAGGGGTAGGGGTTTCTTCTAAAATATCTACGGGTTGCAAAGCGTCTTTTTGGCTTTTGTCTTCTAATTATAGGTATTGGAACAAAACCAGCAGCTGTATCCATTATTTCATCTGCGTTTCTTTCGATAACATCATTACGGTAATAATCATCAACGGGTAGATTTCCTTTCGTTTCCTGCGGTAAGAACTGATTGACTGGTATCTCTAAGTCTTCTTCGATAACAATATTAATGTTTGCGTCGAAATTCGTCTCTGGTTCATCTGACTCATTATTTAATGTCGCTTCGTCATTCTTTTGTTCGTTTTCACTGTTAAACAAACTTATTGTATCGGTCACTGGGTTGTTGTTTTCAAATATTACATTTACTTCCGCTTCTGTTGTTGTACTCGCATTAGCGTAAAATCCAAAAACGCCGATGATAAGTATTGCCTTGTTCATTGTCACTGAAAAAATAAGTTTATTGTTAATACTATCGCAGTTGAGTACCGAATGAATGTCTGTCGCAAAGGAATTGTTATATATTTTGGGAAGTAGGGCAAAGAAAGGTGCTAAATAATAACATATTGAAAGATATTATTAGCATCTAATTAGAATATGCCCTGTACTCGTTTAAGGTCAAGTATAGGCCACTGAATGTTGGTCAATAGGTTATTGGTATTGCTCACAAGATGCGAAGTATATTTCCCGCACATTTTTTGTTCTTTTATCTATGGAATAGGACGAATGAAGGTACGGAATAAACGAGGGTACGGGTCACCTGATGTTAAGTGATCACCGCCGCCCACATTCTCTTGCAATACCATAGGAAACACAGGAGCGTTCCAGCCTTCAAGGAAAGCGTATGCGCTGTTTTTGAAGTGTCATATAATCCCGGAAACCCCACACAAGGGAGCTCATTCAATAGATTGGTTGTTCGTGGCAGGCGGGAGTCGAAACGGGTGCATCGCTTTAATTGAAAGACAGAAGAAAAATTAGCGTGTCACAATTAATCTGCAATTTTGATTAAAAAAACATGTGTTAATAATTTAAATTCTGGCAATATCTGGAATGATGAAAGGTAACCTACTAACTGTAAATCTAAAACTAAATTAGTTGATGAAAAATAAAACCCTTGTATGTAAACATTCGTTAAGGTCTAGCTGAAGACGAAACGGTCACTCAGGTATCCTGGAATGTGCAGGAGTAACCAACGGGCAAAAATCTTAGAAAAATAAAGGGTCGCTCCGAGTAGTCTGCGAACATCTCAGGATTGTTCGGAACTTCTAGAAGGACCTGGGCTGGTTGGGAGCTGGGTCTGTCAAAAAACTAGGCCGTCATCCCATAGATATTTTGGAGAAAACACTGACCAGATTGTACCTAAAAGGTTATTGAAATGCCAAAAGCATTTTTGCGGAATAAAATTATAATCTCCGACCTAACGAACGAGCTACGAATTATTTACGTATGCGATGGAATATAGAAATCGGGCATAATAGTTTTAAAAAAATTTGACTTACATCCGTCTGTTAATATCTGTCCGGGCACCTGGGACGATACGGTTGAAAGTTTCTTCTCTGATTTTGATAGTTACGCCTCTGAGCTCTAGCTTTTTCCCTCCTTTCTTTCAATATTTTCATTGCGAATCGAGGCAGAAACGGATTTTGGGATTCGGCCATATCCATCATCTCTTCTTGTGCATCTACACCAGTATTATCTTCAAGTGGTTTACAGAATGCATGAGTTATAACAACGAGTAATAATGCAAGTAACCATCTAAATTTAAAACTTGAATCCATTATAAATATTGCAACAAGACGTATTTATCCAGTGACAGTTGATCCTGATTTAATGTTCGCAGTATTTATCATTTTGTTTTATAGGGTGTCGTCGCTCCAATGACACACATATTGTGCATTTGTTTACATTACGGATATGAGTTTTAGGAACGGTAACGGATCATAAAATCACTTCCAATTAACACATCTCCGTTGTATTTATAGTAACAGTCACAGTTTTCCTGGTATTGTATATAATCCATTTCCGATAAGCGTTTGTTTGTTCCACCAGTGTGCATACATACAGTATAGAAAGTATCAATAATCTGTAGTTATATATAGTAAATGTCTGTTTGTTTCTATTGTTTCCACAAATTTTGTTACACAAATCAGGCCCAGACCAAAACTTTTTAGTTTGTGCATGCTAATATACAGCTTAACCGATTAAAATGCAGTTTTCGGTGATGTATTGTGGCAAGCTCCTCATAATTAATTACGATGTAATTGCGCTCGTAACTTTGCGTGCAAGTGTGAAACTTCGAAATTATCATGTACCTACAGGTAATTAGCATTAAAAAGATAGTTAACTACAGGATCCCCGATAGCCTGAGTTTCTGACCATCTAGTTGGTGTCAGAATATTATGTTACCACCAACTTACCGACAAGTTGCTGTCAACTTGTGAATTTACAACCGTTTAACGTGGGGAGAATGTTGCCGTAATATTTCACTAAATTCCTTGAAAAACTTCTCATCATCTCTCATGAAATAGTTTGTCAATTTTCTTTTTATTTACACTTCATAATATTAAAATGTATATAAATAAACGAAATGTGTGCTGGGACATATAGTAGAAGGTACATAATGTCTACCGTAGTTGAAGTGAAACTTCAATGGACAAAGTTTAAAAACTAATAGTTCAAAAAAAATATTTAAAAATAAAGTATTTCCATACAAAATATTTCCAAAAAGAAAACATTCAGTAATATTTAGATTAAAAAATATTTAAAAAAATATTAAAGAAATACAATCAATAAAATGTGGTTTAAAATATTTAAAAAAAATCCAAAAAAATGATTTCGATATGTAGTTTTTTGCCACCTAGCCGGCATCCTGTGCAGAGAAGCCTTCCACTAGTATTGACAAACTGTATAGCCGATTGGTTAGCGATCCTACTTACTAAGCTAGAGGTCCCGGGTTCGAATCCCGGTATGATGAATATGGATGTTTAAATGTATTTATGTATATTTATATGAATTTATATATGTTTAAGTAAGTATATTGTATTAAATATATCGTTGTCTTGTAACCCATAACACAGGCTATATATGCTTAATTTGGGGCAAGATACTTTCTGGAAAAAGTGTGTTATTATTATTATTATTAGGTACTAGTAAATGTTGGTCACCAACGCCTACGAAGCACAACCCCCACTATCACAACAAAGCTACGGCTCACTCCGCCGTAAGTACTAAATAATATTTTTATACACAAGTTGTGAGAAGTACATACTCCTAATAATACCCTGGTACCGTGAATCTTGTATTATCTCTAAAATAAAAGCATCACCCACTTGTGTAATTATATCCCTACCTGAAAACGTTGAACTGTATAACAACGAAACGTCGGTTGAAAAAATAATGTAATGTTTTACCAAAATATAATCGATGTTTAGATATTCTGTAATAAATACAGAAATTGTAATCCTATAAACATAATTCATACTTTTATTCAAATATTAATCCGTGGTAAACGTTCTACCGATTCTTGCACTTCGTCTCTTGTTTCGTGGCTCTTCTGTTGGTCTTTTTTTAGAGTGACAGAACATATTATGTTGGACTTAGATCGAAATCCCCTACCCACTAAAGACACTATGCTGGTATCGCACTAGCTGTGTATATAGTATAATAGTGGGTACCGTGGAGGCCACGGACTTCTAACACTCGACAAAAAATATGTTGTTGTACAAGTACAGTTGCGGGGAATTTCCTAGTGGTGGAGCGAAGAAGACTTTGGTATGAAGAGGTGTCTGTTTGCGAGAGCGTTGTCTTTGCAGTGCAGTGTGGCCCAAAGAGAACAGCGACGAGTATATTTAAAAGCAGCTTTGTTATTTATCAAATAACAATGATGAATAAAATGATAGTATTATGTTCATAGTAAAAAAACTTATAACATGAGGTACCTATTAGGAAGAAACAGGAATTATATGTCTGTGATCACATTAGGTATAACTTTAACAATAACAACAGAAAGAAGTATTATTATCTGTGATGTACTCGGTGTACATCACAAAATGATAGTATATGATAGACAAAATCTCAGAGAAATATTGTTTTATGTTTAAAGTCTTGTTTGCCCTATAAAGCCATACCAGAAAGAGGTGGAGTGGGAGACTCTGTTCCACAGGATGCCGGCTAGATCATGGGTAGCACAACTGCGCCTATTTCTGCCATGAGTAGAGTAGTAATGTGTAAACATTATTGTGTTTTGGTCTAAAGGGCGCCGTAGCTAGTGAAATTACTGGCCAAATGAGACTTGACATCTTGTCTCAAGGTGACGAGCGCAATTGTAGTGGCGCTCAGAATTTTTGGGTTTATCAGGAATCCTGAGCGGCACTGCATTGTCGTCGTCGATTGCTCGTTTCATCCCTTATTGTCATAAAAAAAGATTCCCCACAAGTAGTATTTATTACCTACACATATGACTTGTGTTATATGTGTGGTTATCCAAAGTCATTTAAAGAGAAAGACAAACATAACAAAACAGGTGGTAATTGAGTAGATTATGATTATTGATTAAGTACCTATGACTGATACAAATTCTATGAAAACGTTGGTGTGATTACTGAGCACGTTGCCTTTCGCATGTGATTACGTCTCTATCGTTTGAAATCTGTATAGCTCAATTATTGTCACCTGTAAACGGATATGCATGAGTAAAAACCATTCTTTATTGTTCATCCAACGATGCGATAAGAGATTTCCCGCCGCCGACTATATCTACTCAATCGCAATCCTAAATTGGCAATCTGAAAATGATATTTCAATCTATTTCCTTCTAGCATTTCAATAACCGATCTATATCCTATCAATGACGTATTGAAATGGAATTTCAGAACCGACTGTGGATGATAATAATATCTGCATTTAAAATAATCATTAATAAACGAACTAGTATTACGAATTATAATGATACGGGAGTGGGTCAGGGATTGGAAATAATACTCCGCTTATAGGAACGAGTCTTTATTTGCGTTCACTTTTTCTGAACTTGCACTTCGCCGGTCTGCCGCTGTTCCTCTTGTGGGCGGCGGTACCTTCAACGTGTCACACCGCACCGAACACTAGGTCTCTTCTATCTTCTTCGTCTTGGAACACTTCCACTTCTCACTACTTCTTCTTTTCTTCTTCTTCTTCTTTACACTTTCGAGTCAGAACTAGAACTGCCGTAGGCCACGCTTAGTACGGCTTATATACCCCCGGATCCGTTCTATTTTCATAATGATTCCATCTTTAAATTTAAATTGTACTAGAAAATTCTTTTAACTATTTTTATCCTGCTTACACATTTTCCATCCCTTTTTTTCTGTTCGATTTGATCCTGAACTAACTAGAAATTTCCTTTAACTTCACAAAACCCAAAAAAATCCATACACTGGTAGGTGTATCGAACCCGGGTCTACAGCGTCTAAAGTAAACACTTTTCCGCTGTTAACAATGTCTTGAAGTTTGACAACTCTCGTCATATACTTTGAAGGGTTGCTACGCAACAATAATTAGCGTGTCCGTATTTTTTTATTCTGATTGTATCTGCAATCAGCCAAACACCTACGAGTAATTGTGATACAAGCTGGTTGGGTTGGTGCTGCAGAGTAATTTCTCCACCTAGACACCTCATTCTTTTGAAATCGAACATTTACTAATTCAGGTCCATTACAAAACGTCATTAAAGTTTCCTTTTATGGTCAGGCATAGTTAGCTCACTGCCAGAGGAATCGTATGCATTTCGGGTCTTGCTATTCAGCAATAGATTGAATTTCTTGATGAACTGCTTCGACTTTTAAGATTTCTTGCACCTCTAAATTTTTAATAAAGAATGGGGTATGGACATCTTTTTAGTATGGTGTTCTTACTGATTGACGAAAGGATCTAGGCCAGACTCAATACCTCCCATGTTTATTAAACACTGTGGTCGAGCCTTAGCATTACCGTTGTCTCTTATGTTTAACGACTCAATTAAATCTGGCATTTTCCCCAATGGCAAAGGCTAGAAACTAACCAATTTAAAAAAAGGAGAACGTGAAAAAGTTAAATATTACAGGCCAATTTCAATCTTATCGTCATGTTGTTAATTATTTGAATCTATTGTGCATTCCTCTATATGTCAATTTATTAGTGAACAAATTAGAGTACATCGGCATGGCTTTAGGCCAGGCTGCTCTACTTTGACCAATTTATTTCCATTTGTCTCGGAGTTGTCTGATGAAATAGATCATGGATCTCAGGTTGATGCGATTTATACCGACTTCTGCAGCGCCTTCGACAAACTATATACGATTCTTGTATCTAAAATAAATAATAATTAATTGCAATGATGGGGAGAACTCGTGAGGCGCATAAAAGCTGCCTCTGACGTTAACCTCTTCCGTTTAAAGTCTAAATAATAACAAAAATCACAAACAATCTGGTACCCGGAAAATGTGAAAAAAAACTCGGACTTGACCGAGGAGGTGGTGTGATACAATTTCTTAGTACACAGGCTGACGATAACGAACACAATAACACATTACAGGGACCAATATGTCGCTACACATTCGTCAATTGTCAAACAGTACTAACAATGCAGTAAGAATATATTACTTTTAACGCTATCTACTACTTTCAAATGTGAATTCAGTTATAAAAAGAGAAAAATAAAATAATATTTCACTAGTATACCAGTTTTACCAGTGGGAGCCTCCTTTGCACAGGAAGCCAGCTAGATTATGGGTACCTACCACAACGGCGCCTATCTCTGTCGTGAAGCAGTAATGTGTAAGCATTACTGTGTTAAAGTCTGAAGGGCGCCGTAGCTAGTGAAATTACTGGGCAAATAAGACCTAACATCTTATGTCTCAAGGTGACGATTGCAGTTGTAGTGCCGCTCAGAATTTTTGGGGTCTCTCAAGAATTCTGAGCGGCACTGCACTGTAATGGGCAGGGCGTATCAATTACCATCAGCTGAAAATCCGGCTCGTCTCATCCTCGTTATTTTATTAAAAAAAACTAACACGTTTACAGCTTACTTTTAAAACGATTGTCACTAACAAACCCTGCATCAATATGGACATAGGCCTTGTTCATGAAGTGCTCTTGGTGGTCATCTCCTCCGTCCCTAGTAAGGTCGTCGTCCCATATTCATTCCCTTGCTCCTCTTTGTGTCACTTTTATATTGTAGATCTAATGTGTCAAACTTACGTGTCTAAATTTAAGCCATCTTGTTTTATATGTATCTATTGTCAGTCACCGTGATGTTTTTGATCCTGGTGAGCCTCCATATATCCCTCAAGTCTCAACATTTTGTTCAGCCTGGTCCCTAAAAAGAATAGTAATAAAGAATAATAAAAGCTAAGTTATTGTTTTAACTTCAAAATGTTGATTCTAAAGGCGTAAAATCAATAAATAAAAGAATTGGGTGTTAAGTGAAACAAGTTGTTTCAAAACTGTAAAATATACGTAGGAATTGTTGAGGTACGACCCTTTTTCTCAGGAACGCTAGTAGAAATCGCGTTGAATCAACATCAAATGCCGATTTTATATGGAAATCGAGAATAAACGGTCGGACGCGTGTGTCGCGTACGGTTAAGGCTATTCGGTCACCTGATGTTAACCGATCACCGCGGTGTTTTCTCGAGAGCAATGCAATCAAGATGTTTTAAATAGGTTGCTCCTAACGTATCCGTTACTCCGAAGAGATCGAAGCCATTCACCACAGCAGCCATGGAAATGTTATTGCCATGTGAAATTGAAGCATCAAACGAAGATGACGACATTGCTGAAGATTTGGTGGAAGAAACAACTGATGGTATGGATGAAGAAGTGTGGGAATCGTCTTCTGAATAATTGTAGACTATACTAAATAAATATACTATTTTAACAGGGTTTTTTATTACAATATTTTACACCTTTTCCTGATAAAGTAGCTTTTATTAGACTAACTTTTTGATATTTTCTAAAACTCAAGAACTAAAAATTGTAATTTATTATATATATTGCTATTTTGCACTTATGTGTCGGATAAGACGGTGAAATAATTTTGTCCGCTTTTTTGGGTCAAATACCCCTATGCGCACCGGCGCTCAAACTCTTTTAAATTTTTTATTAAATTTCAGTGTTCTAGGACAGTCGGATTGTTACTACAAGATCCCACAGTACACGTAGGTAATGGAAAACTTTTTTATATATTACCTATTTAACTTGCTTTTAATTCTATAAAACTTACCCCCTTATTAATAATGGTCCACTAACTTTAAACAGCCGCTTAGGAGTGTTTTTTCTTATTCTGACTTAGGTCAATAGAAGAAGACAGAGTGAGAATTAGCAATGCTTTAAGTTAGCAGACTATTATGACTACAACGTCCTCAAGGTAAACCTAATAATCATAAGTAAAATGCAAGATATCATCAAAACATTTTTTTTTATTATTCTTCTATCGATTATCGATTAACCATAAAGAAAATTGGCACCAACATCAAAAGGTTGTACCTAGACATTATACAATTTTTAGTTATTCACCATTGTTTTTAGTTACTATACATAGGTAGGTAGGTATCTATACAATTCCATGCAATAACTTAACTGTCCATAAGAACATAAAAAACAAAATTAACGACTTGATCTACATTAATGACTTGCCATTTGTAGCCTCATAAGAATATGAGATTGTTCTTTTCGCCGACGATACTTCATTCGTTTATAATATTCACAGAAAACACAGAATTTAGATAAATTAACCTGTCAAATCACAAATGTAAATCACAGAACAGTTTACCTGTTCTGTTTTGGAAATCATAATAATATATAAATGGTTCAGGGAATGTAAATAATTAGTCACAATCGCCTATAAAAGTAAATGTATTGACTTCTCCCTAATGATAATGATAAAGATACTGATAATTATACTTTTGATAAATAAAAAAAAGGATAATATAACACTGAAATATTATCATTTTTAAATATATAAATATTGTAATTCATATTTTTGCTATATATTATAACAAGTATGAATTCTCTATGAAATGCCTTTTGATTTGCCTAAATTTTCCGAACATTTGCCATTGCAATGTATATTGTTTGCAATGTATAATGCACACAAGAAGAATAAACAGCCCGACTTTTTGGAAAAGCTGATATTTTCACGGGAAAATTTTTGATTGAAAATTAGGGTTATTTTTCGATATTTGAGTCGAAATAGGTTACTTTTCACCAAATCTCGTGGAAAAAAAAATATAAAAATACTAAATTTGCAGAAGACTTGTACTTCAAGATAAACCATTTTTTCCCTTAACCCCCCCCCCCCCCCCCTTTCTACTTCCTGACCTCAGATCGCCCGTAATTTATTTTGCCTTTCATTTTTGTTATATTCTCTTCCATATCCAATGGGTTTCATTCTACGATTATTGTTTATGGTTTCAAAAATTCTCTGCTCTAATTACTAATATTGATATTCATCATCAAACTTTTGCACCCGGTAGGTGCTTCGAGGATCTATAGCTCAGTAGTCAGGATCACTTAGCACTGAGCTTTATGAGTCATCATCGTATTAATGATATTGAAAGCAAAGTGTACATTGTACTGTTGCCATTTTCTACAAGGTTTATTGTTTCAAAGTCAAAGTCAAAATATTTTATTGACATAAAATCAAAAGACGTCAATCACAAAAAAATACAATTCAGATACATACATATTAATTACATAAAAGTTTAAATATATTTTCAAAACAATGCAAACCAGTGAAACAACACAAGGCTGAACCATATAATCCATAAAAAACAACTATAATACTATTTAATTCCATATTGTAATATCGTTTACGTAATCTTCAATACTGTAATAAGCCTTCGACATAAGTCTGCGTTTAATAAAAGACTTAAATTTATTCATTGATAATTCAGATACACTTTTGGTAATTTATTGCAAAATTTAACACTATCGCATACAAAAGAATTGTTTATTTTACAGAGCCTAGTAGGGGGTATTATAAGCTTATAGTTATTTCAAGTGTTCAAATTAT
Source organism: Leptidea juvernica (assembly GCA_949711755.1). Lineage (NCBI taxonomy): Eukaryota > Metazoa > Arthropoda > Insecta > Lepidoptera > Pieridae > Leptidea > Leptidea juvernica. Next base: position 5,544,118 of record CATIXQ010000011.1, read on the forward strand.
GTTTGTCGCTTATTTTACTGTATAAATTATAATGTTTATGTACGTGCAGGTAATATTTTATTTAATAAGTCTGTTATTTTTATTGCGACACTACGTTGCCGCGACGATGAGTCATACTTGGACTGATTTTTCTTTATTTAATACTAACTCAAATATTTGGCAAAGATATACTTACTCTGGCTATAAATACTGTTACAATTAAAAATAAACAAAATATTTCATTTGAATTTGGAATCGGTTATTTTTATATAATTGTTCATTGAGTTTTTTCATTTTGGCGCATATATTTTGCGATATTAACATGGAGTAAGGTGATGAAGAGAACCGAATCGCTGTGATTGCATTACACAGAGTAGGTATGGAGCCAAATGCAATTAAGTCTCATGAGAGAAAATGAGGTCTCATTGTACCTATCAATAGCTGGCCGTCCACGTAGTGTTCGTACGAAAAAGGTGGTCAAAGCAGTTCAGGTAAGAATTCGAAGAAATCCTGTCCGAAAGCAAAAGATTTTATCTCGGGAGATGAAGATAGCACCTAGAACCATGTCGCGTATTTTAATAGATGACTTAGGACTTGCAGCTTATAAAAGACGGTCATTTCTTAACTGATAATTTAAAAAAGAATAGGGTGGTAAAATCGAAACAACTACTGAAGCAATTTTCTACAATTGAGCAACATTTTAGCAAACAAAATGACCGTATTTATGCTCAAAGCTGGGAAGCTTCCATATTCCCGATTAGTCGACAGAGTCCAGCGCGGGCACTATCCGACTTCAGTGATGGTTTGGTTTGGGGTATTAGCTATGAAGGAGTGACTGAGCCATACCTTTGTGAAAAAGGTATCAAAACATCGGCACGAGTGTATAAAGATACCATTCTCGAGAAGGTAGTGCAAACCCTTAACAACATCATATTCAATAACCAAAAATGGTCCTTCCAGCAAAACTCGGCGCCGGGTCATAAATGTCGGTCTATGCAGTCTTGGTTGGAAACGAACGTTTCGGACTTCATCGACAAGACTGGTCGTCGTCTAGTGCCGCACTTAATCCGCTGGATTATGGTTTATGAGTCAGTTTTAGAGAATACGGCTTGCTCTAAACGCCATGATAATTTGGAGTCCCTAGGACAATCCGTTCGATTGGCAGTGAACAATTTTCCCATGGAAAGAATTCGTGCTTCTATTGATAACTGGCCTCAACGCTTAAAGGAGTGTATTGGATTCAATGGAGACCACTTCGAATAAGCTTTTTATATTTTAAATTGTTCTATATTTACGTATTAAACTAACACATTGTAAAAGTAATAAATGTTATTTGCAATAGAGAATTTATATTTTCCTTTGTTTCAGTATTTATGGTAGGTATCTAGTACCTAGTCTTGCCATAAATACTGACTCTTGTAACTAGAGGCTGGACACCCATAGGTCGGGCATAATTCATTATTTGGAGATCTGCTTAGAAATTGATGCTAATTACATAGGGTACGACTATGGCCTGTATATACACACATTACATAGCTACCTTCCTTTGCAACGCTCCGGATATTGTGGGACTTGTGCTGTAATGGTATGTAAAATGATGACAAAACGAATAAATTAGAATCTCATTGTGAATAATGATTTATATGGTCATGTGCCATTTATCTAATTAATTTGATTTTAATAACGTAAATAAATATTGAAGTATTTCATTTTATTTAGTATTTACTAGCTGACCCGACAGACGTTGTTCTGTCAATAGTAAAAAAAAATGATCAAAGTATTCGGGAATAATGTATAAAAAGCCATCGGAAATGTGTTATCAAAATTAATGAGTTGAAAATAAAACAAAAACGTCTAAATGATTTTATAATAATGTAAATCTTAAGGATTAATAAAGTATTTGTGTAAATAGCTTTTATATATAGCTGCTTTATAATTGCCAATTCTTTAGGGTATTAATGGATATAGTATGTTATCCTTAAGAGATAGATATATGCCATCGCGGACCTATACTTATATGATAAACAATTCCACCATACATTATTTTGTAATATCTCCAAGGGTTCATCCAGCATTTCCGGTGAAAGGTCCCAGTTTTACGATATATCCAACAAATGCATGTTATTGTATACAAATATGTGTATAAAAACCTAACGAATTAAATACTAAAACCTTCCTCGAGAAGCAAGCTATCCATTTGTGATATCAGCATGAAAATCGGTGCAGTAGTTTTTGAGTGTATCGTAAACAGACAGACGCGGCGGATGACTTTGTTATATAATATGTAGTGATAAGACAAAAAATGTTATTTGTTTAGCATTTCTGCGCTTCTACTCTAAGTAAGAGTTCACCATATCAAACCTGACACCCCTCCTAGCTAGCTATATTATGCTTATTAATAAGAGGCAAACGGGTTCCAAATTATTCGCTTAGGGCTTTACAAAGTCATTAGGAACTGGATGCAGCAAGTCGGGCTGGAACTCGCAGAACAAAAAACGGAAGGCGTCCTCATCACAACAAGCAGGAAATAGACTGAATTAACTCAGAGTCGGACATCATAAACTTACGACACAGCCTTTTATTAGGTATCTTAGTAGTTAGGTGTCTGTAGTTTTAGTTTCAAGAAGCACAACAGCAATGGTGGCTCATCTGTCTCGACTAATGTCCAATGTGGGAGGGTCAATGCAGAAAAGGCGACTGTTGCTAACCTCCGTAGCTGCATCAGTGCTAATGTATGGCACTCCTATAAATGCACTTACGAATCAAGAATCTCAGCATAAAGCTGCATCTGTGTAACAGACTAAGTGCACTGCGAGTACCAAGTGCGTTCCGAACTGTCTCCGAGAACGAATGTATCATTGCTGGTATCTTCTTACTACCTCAGAAGAGTTAGCTCCCACCTGACCCCAACCGAACTGATTAGACCACGAGACTACCTTAACACGACATGCCACAAATTACAGTATCATCCCCACCATCTGGATGTGTCCTGCCACGTATAACCAATCTGCTGTGGAATGAGCTTCCTAGTGCGTTGTTTTCCAGTACGATACGAGATACCTTCAAAACAAGCGCAAACACCTTTCTACAAGGCCGGCCACGCTCCTAGGATTCCTCTGGTTTCGCAAGAGAATGTGATCACTTAACATTAGGTAGGTACGCTCGTTTGGGATCCACTTCCATAAAAAAAGTATGTGCGTGTAATCTATACGCGCGAATGAAGTAAAACTAATAAAATAATAATTAACTTTAGGAATAATTAACAGATATATTAATATATTACATTAAATAAAGCCGCATCACCTACTAAGCACTCACGTATTAATGAAGAGCTAGATGCATTGTTAGATATTTTGTATTTTTTTTTCTGGGAAACACTGACGATATAACTTCATCTTTTGAGCAATGTTTTTCATAGCATTTTCTCTACCTAAAATAAAATAAAAACCTTTATTAATATATAATATAATTAATATTATTTTATCAAGTGAGATTTTATATATTTTACAAAGAATGATATAATGTTATATTTTGATATTATTATTCATCAGAAAATAAACACATACACTTTTTCAAGTCAAGTCATTATCAGGTTCTTGATTTTCTCTTTTATTCTTATTTTATTGATGAAAGAGTAAAATGTTCCTGGGATTCCGCCATTTTACATGACTGATTATTATTTTCATTTTACCTATATTCTATTTATAATTAACACCATTCGCACATTTTTAATTTTCACTCATTAAATAAAAGAATTGATAATAAGAAATTAAAGGTTATATTATTATTAGCACATATCAATATGACATTGAATTGAATATTAACAAATATGGCTGTATGGGCTCGAACCCTTTGCCTATCCTAATAATGGGCGAAGAAACTAAAAGCAATGTCGCAAATGTCAGACTGAAAGCTTACGTAATATTTATCACAAAGGTAGTAATAATAAATAAGCAAATTCTACACTTGGAGCATTTCAATAAATGTTTTTTTTAAACCATAAAATTATAACGGCTCAAAAAATTACTTCCGTCAGAAAAAATTTCTAAATTACCCACAAGTCACGCCTAATGAAGTTTTACTTCAAAAATTTGGTATCAGGGTTTCACAGCAAACATAAATGAAATAATAGGCAATTTTTTATTTGGTTTTCTTTCTGTCAAAATTAGTTAAATAATTAAGAAATCAAACTATTTTAAAATTTATTAAAACAAACGAAGAAATGCACCAAGATCGATATTTTAGTAGTTACGATAAGTGAAGAACGGGAAATAGACCACAAAACAGTTTTGACTCACTTGAAAAGAGTTGTGTTCCTACAGTAAGAAGCTCTCTTGGGTACCACTCGAACTCACTATCGACCTGATGCATATGCAAATATGCAAATGCATTTGCATATTTAAGCCATCCTCAGCGCTAATTACACATTTTCTCTAAAATCTATATAAGATGCATATCATCGCTATATTTACAATTTTTCCGGCGCATTCATCAGCCGCGCGTCTTTTGTTTTGGTACGATAATAAAGTGATAGTTTTATTAATGGGACGGCAGAACTCTTGGCTGAAAATATAAGTGCTAACATAGCACCCAAGTTTAAATTCTGCCCAGTTACCAGTGGATGTGGAGCAATTATTTTGGACTTATAAAAATATTTTGAATGATTGAAGACACAATCTTACTACTGAACATTTGGAACAATATTTGATTGTTTGTGTTTACATAATATAGTTGTGAAAACGTCGAAAAAAATTCCGTTTAACAAATCGCGAGTGTAAGATGTAGGTTGTCACGCACACTAAACTAATATTCCTGGCCTGTTTTTATCGGTTGTCTAACAGCAAGAGACTCTATCTAGACATTTAAAATATCTAAGAAATAATGTTACACGTAATCGTCTATCAATGGATATTGTCTACTAATTGTATGCTGATTTTGAAATGAAAAAAATACAATTTTTTTCTTTTTGTTCCTAAAACTTACCATATAATGTTGCATATTCTATCAGTTTTCGTGCATATTTCAACAATTTTTCATGCATATTTATTTGCATGAATATTTCGAGCTTTTTATGTTCCTTACATAGGCTGCACTAAAAGTATCGGGAATGGAATATTTCCACTGTTCCTGTCATATTAAAATCTTTTTAACTGAAAACTCCTTGGTTTTAAAAATCGAATACCATTTATTTATTTAAAAAAAGATTCTCGGTCTTGTCACAAGGACTTGCCAAACTTGTTTAGTCGTTGAGAAAATGGAATTGACTCGAGAAAATTTTAGAGCGATGATTTATTATGACTTTCGAGGTGGTTTAACACAAAAACAGTGTGTCGACCGGATGATTTCTGCATTTGGTGATGAAGTCCCATCCAAAACCACGATGTATCGCTGGTTTGCTGAATTTCAACGTGGACGTGTCAAGCTCAGTGATGATCCCCGTCAAGGTCGTCCAAAAGCTGCAGTCACCAAAGAAAACGTTGATGCTGTGCGTAAGCTGATTGAGGAGGATCGACATGTGACATACCGCGAAATTCAGGCAACTTTAGAGATTGGCATGAGTCAAATACAAATAATCTTGCATGAACAATTAGGTGTAAAAAAGTTAGGTTTTACCGATGGATACCGCATTTGCTCTGTGAAGAGCAAAAAGCGGCTCACGTCGGAACTCTCGAAAGATTACACACAGGATCCTCAAATGCTGTATACAACATCGTATCAGGTGACGAATCCTGGATATACGCGTACGAACCCGAAACAAAAAACCAGTCACGAGTTTGGGTGTTCGAAAATGAGTTAAAGCCAACAAAAATTGTTCGTTCACGGAGTGTTGCACAAAAAAAGGTGGCGACGTTTGTCTCCAAAATCGGCCATGTTGCGACTATTCCTCTTGAGGGACAAAGAACGGTTAATGCAGAATGATATGCTAGAATTTGTTTGCCACAGGTCGTTTGTGAACTGCGTAAAGAGATCTGCAACCGCCGCATCATCCTCCATCACGACAATCCGAGTTCTCACATCACGCACAGAACAATAGAGTTTTTAGAGCAAGAAAACAAAGAATTATTAGACCATCCGCCGTACAGCCCCGACCTAAGCCCTAATGATTTCTTTGCTTTCCCTAAAATAAAGAATAAATTGGTTGGTAAAAAATTATTGGTTCCTTTGTATGGAAAAATGTGACGAATTTCGCGGAGGATCCTTCGAAAAGCAATAAATAGATTTTTAAATAGTAATGTTGTGTCACTTCCTTGATTCCTGAAATTTTCAGTGCCGCCCTCGTATAATCCGGTCTCTACTGGTAACTGATACAACTCATAGGACTTGTGTCAATAACAAAAATAGCAATGAATAAGAATTTACCAAATTAATAGATAGTATTGTGTACTCAACTACCTGGTAAAAAAATAAACAAATTGTTTGTTTGTTGCTCATTTGTATTGCAACGATTGTATTTACCAATGTATCATTATGTAATTATAAGACTCGGTCTTTACATAATATATACCTACATGCTTTTAATTTTACGATAACTATTCGTTCTAATTATTTTTATTATGAATTTTTTCTCTTTCCGTCTGTCAAAGACTTTACAGTAATTCAATGATTACATTACCGATTTCGATAAAAAATTATGTATATTATTATTAAGAATAAGTATGTGTGATCCCACAAATGATAGCCAATGTATTTGATAAAATGATACTTATAAAAAATAAAAATTAAGTGGATCGCCCTGAAAATAAATAGTGTAATGTCATGGTCATCGTGATCACTGATCAGCCACGGGTTGATAACATAAACACAGAACAGACCAATCAGTCACCCACCAGTTTCAGTTTTTATAATCATCGTGTGACGACAGCGTTTGGCTTTGGTCATCAGTATCACCAATCGGTGAATTCGCTGACTTGGCGGCGACTACACGACGCGACGGGCGAATTCGAAATTCGAATATTTCGTCAGTCGTACGGAGGCCGGCTCGCTAGTACGCCGTTCGCGGCGCTAAACCACGCGCGATCGATCGTTTTCATTCATATTATAAAACCATGAATTAACAATACATTTATTTACCTTTACAATAGTGCTATAGTTCACACTGCCCATACAACAGAACTGGATCATAAGTTTTTCGTAACTTAAGCTTAACGTAAAAACTACCAAAATGAAGGACAAATGTAATCTGTAAGTTTTTTTTTTTATTATTTTATATTGTGGATAAGTTGAATATTATGTAGATGTTTAAACTAATAGCTTGTATGATGATGGTTAAACGTGAAGACATACATATTTATATATAATTACCTATCTGTGTTAACTTACTGATCGACTTGGCAACAGGAACAGGTGTACAAAAAAATAAAAACCAATTTCCTTCACAATAAGCTTCTATTTCGCTTAACAAATAGCCATAATCCTTTCTTTTGTTGATTCTTCGAAGAAATTACTCTGTCACACGAGTCCCAACTTTTTTGTGTAAACAGTGAATAGTGTTACAATTTTTGTACCTAAACATACATAACTTACAAAGCTTGAGCTTTGATAATAATATAACTAATAACAATTGTCTTTCAAGAGAATTACTCAAATAAAAAACATAAGTAAGTACTTATATTTGTTATTCTTAATTTCCTAATACTTCCTGAATATTTACATTAATAATAGTTAATTACATTATAATTTGTGAGCACGCAAGATCTATACCATATGAATATTTTTTGTACATGACTGTTTGCCGCCAAAATAAAATAAAATTATACTTTGATAGGTAGGTATTTTTTTTTGTGATAAACTTTGTTCTGTTCTGCCAATGAATAGGTTAGGCTCACTAATTAGGTAGGTATATTACTTTTCACTGAAGATTAGCTTTCGAACCCGTTTTCGGTCGCTTCTTCACATAGCTTGATATTAATGCCCGTGAGCCTGTTGAGCTGTCCCTCTAACAAAGTATTTTTCTCAGAATGGTGTTAAGTTACCTAAGTCGCTTTCTGCGACTTTCTATTTTTATTTATATTACTTAAGTCTATGTTTCTCCAATCTGAGACAAATACGTCAACGCTAAAGAAAAATATTAAGCGCTCATAATAAAAGATAATATAAAAGGCAACGTCGGTACATTTTACATACTTGGTTGTAATTTCAGAATCTTTTTAAGTTTATTTGCACACTGCATGTTGCATATCGCGTCATCCATTAGGACTATTAAGTTAATTACTACCATTAAGTACATTATCCATAGTACCTATCGTTATTATATCGTTTTCCTTAACTTCTGCCAGGGTGTCAGTGATCACTTTTCATCATGACTCCCACACGTCTGTTTATAAGTACTTTTAAAAACGCTCCACACGAAGGTGTAAAAGTTTAAAATAAGGAGTTGAATTTTTTTTATGAAAATAAGGGACGAGACGTTCAGGACGTTCAGTTGGTGTTAATTGATACGACATGTCCATTACAATGCCGCAAAGTAAAAATAAAGTGCCTTTCAAGATTCAGAGAAAATTCAAGAAGAGTGGCACTACAATTGCGCTCGTCACCTTGAGACAAGATGTTAAGACGCCCTTCAGATAATAATGACTGAAACAAAAATGAAAAAAGATAAAGTTTGAGACGATGTAATAAAAGTTTCACTTTAAAAATTTCTATTAAGAATCCATGAATTAAAACACATAGAAAAGAGCGAACAGAAGTTAGTAAAAAACTTAACAGATAGGAAGTTTGCATTAATTAATAATAAAAAACTTGTTTTCTGAGAGTTGTCGATGTTAAGGAAATAATTATCTATGTAGTAGTTATACACTGCAAATGCATTAAATTCACTGCATATAGGTTACTAGCTGAATCGGCAAACGTTGTTTTGCCATATAAATTGTATTGATCTTTTTCTTGCTAGTTGATAAGAGATGGCGCTAGTTGTATTCATTAGTAACAATCACACTTCTTTTATATTTTGTATAATTCACACTATAGGTTTATAAATTATAGCCTATTTGTTATTCTGGTGTGTAAGCTTTATTATTGTAAAGTTTCATCAAAATCTATTCAGTAGATTTTGCGTTAAAAAAGTTCAAACATACATCCAGACATACAAACTTTCACATTTATAATATTAGTAGGATTAAAATGCTAAAACGAGCTATTTTTGATGAGAATAAGGGACGAGCAGGACGTTCAGCTGATGGTAATTGATACGCCATGTTCATTACAATGAAGTGCCGCTCGGGATTTTTGAAAAACCCAAAAATTCTGAGCGGCACTGCAGTTGCGCTCGTCACCTTGAGACGATAGATGTTAAGTCTCATTTACCCAGTAATTTCACTAGCTACGGCGCCCTTCAGATCGAAACACAGTAATGTATACACATTACTGCTTCACGGCAGAAATAGGCGCCGCTAGCTTTAAGCTCGCTAACATGCTTTTGAGATTTGCTTTTGGACTCCCTTACGGCCACTCGCGCTTTGACTAGAACAGAATAACACATAGTGACTGCTGACCCCATGAGGCCAATAACACGGCTGTGTTCATATTCAGGATCTACAACTCATATTTAACAATATGGCGGCTAAAATCTGACGTGGGCTTTTTTTAATGAAAATAAGAGACGAGAAGAGCAGAACGTTCAACTGATGGTAATTGAGATGTCCAGTACAATGCAGTGCAGATAAGGATTCTTAAGAAAACACTACAATTGAACCCGTCACCTTGAGACATAAGATATTAAGTCTCTTTTGTCCAATAATTTATCTTCTTTGCTAAGGCTGCCTGTTAGTTGAATAGTTGGGTACCAAAACGGTGAAATTACTGGGATAATAATCTTGGAAAACTTACAGCTATATGCAATAATAGTTAGAAAAATGAAAGGCTATTTACAAGTTTACACAGATAGTTACTAGCTAATTACAACATAAAGATTTATACACAACAGGGGATCATAAAAACAGAAGTTCATTCACAAGAATCTTCGAGTGATAGTGCACTGAAATGAGCTGGATGTCTCACTAACTATCAGGTGGACATCTAGCTAGTCCGAGACGTACAAATGAAGATAGCGGGTGGAAATGGTATTTGATGTATTCAAGATATCGGTCAAATATCGACATTGTGCTGCTACTCCTCTCTCAGAGTGCCATTTGTTTCCGAAGCGGTAGTAGTATTAGAAATGACATCAAAAAGAATTGCAAAGGAAGCAATTTTGAGAAAATAAATGCCTTTATGCCATGTGCAGTGTTTCTGGGACGATGCGATGGGTACCATCAAAAAAAGCGCGTAAACCTTCCTTAAAGGCCGGCAACGCTCCTGTGATTCCTCTTGTGTTGCAAGAGAATATGGGCGGCGGTGATCACTTAATACTTTTAACTAGTAAACTTGTCTTTAGGACACTGTTGCGGCGTTTGTCCTGGGGTCGGCCATTGCATTTTTCGGTTACAGTTATTGTAAATAATCCACTTTTGATCGCATGTCACAATTCGATCCAACATTCCTTCATTTCTGTATCGATTCAACAAGGAAACACAAGTTTCAACACGCGTTTCTTTCTCCAGATCATTTAAATCATGAGACACCCATTCTTTATTTTTTTTATTTTTTGATTTGACGCAAATGAGTTAATATTGTTGGTAAGGCAACGTTAAAATATGCCGCTATCTCCGGGTCTTCCTTTTCATCACCATCTCTTTCGATTTATGTGGTTTTCAATCTGTGTGCGTGGTCTTTCTTCAAATCATCCATTACCATTATTCACTTCTATTTGTTCAAATATATATTTTCTCTGTCTTTTTCTTTTATAATACTACATTACCTAAAGCTAGTTTTAAAATCGCTATTATTGTTGTATTTTCATAGTTATTAATTTATGCTAAGATGCTGAGTACACCCTCGTGGAGTTGCAGCCTATCTTGTATTTAGCTGATAGTTTTTTTTGTTTATTATGTATTTATTGTAATTCTGTTGTGTGTACCTATTAAATAAATAAAATAAAAATCTAATCAACGGAGTTGGTTTTTCATATCTTTTCATCACGAAAGCGATCAAACCAATATCGCACGGTGCGTTCATTAGCAATCCCCTCTCCAAACGCAACATTGATATTGCAAGCTATTTTAGACGCGTTAGTTCCGTTAGTTAGCGTTGGAATTCGTATTCAAAAATCACTCGAATTTTCGAAGTACCCAACCATAAGTCGATAATCGAATGTTGCACATTTTTTAAAAGAAGAACCAAGTAAATGTGTACCATGTGAAAAAAGTTTCACTCAAAAATGTCAAACCATGAAGGTTCTATGTCAATTCGAAGTACCTATTACAATAAAACGGCAATTTCACACCTATTTACAATCGCGACTTTCTTTTCCTTAATTTATGGAAGAGAAGTACAAACGAGCAACATAACGAACCTTCTTTTTATAAACACGTCAATAATACAACATTTTGTGGTAAAAAAAATGTTATTTTACGACTAATAAAAATATTTAGTTCGCAATGATACTTCACCCACTCCGACTAGTCATAAAGATAAAAGGGTACTATAGCGAGGGAAGAGAAAATTATATTATTAATTTTCAGCACGCTGTATAGTGTCTAAGTCTATCATGCTGTAAAAAGTGATTGATTTTAAGCAAGCTTTTAATTATTTAATAACAAAGCAATGTAACGGGATCACTTCCGAAATTTTCCAAAATGACCATTTCATATTCTCTTTCTTTATGTCTCTATGTGGAGATATGGATATATGGAGATGAGCAGTCTTATAGAAAATTTGTTCAACCTGATTCCTGCTGCCGAATTCCACCTTCGCATGACACGCCACAAGTTAGGATATCATCCCCACCATCTGGATGTGTGGCGGTCCTCCACAGTGTGGTTTTTAAGGAGCTTTCTTCCACGTACTACAAAGCTGTGGAATGAGCTTCCTTCGTTGTTTCCGGGACGATAGGACATATAGGGTACCTTCAAAAACAGCGCATACTCATTCCTTAAAGGCTGGCAACGCTCCTGTGATTCCTCTGGTTGCAAGAGAATGTGGGCGGCGGTGATCACTTAACACCAGGTAACCCGTACGCTCGTTTGTCCTCCTATTCCATAAAAAAAATGAAACGGTTGGCTGTGTACTGTTGACTTGTTTTTAAATACTAAAATCTGATTATTCACAAGTACAGAACATCGTTTTAGGTACCTATCTAGCTTTTTTGGGCATGGTGTCAAAATTGCAATTATAGACATTTTGTATAATCGAAATGTTCCGTTTTTCGATCGATATCTTCTATAGTTTACAATTTTTTTTGACACACTTTTACACAAATTATATTGCCCCAAACTAGACAAGGCCTGTACTATGGGTACAAGACAACCATATTATATTTAATAAAATATACTTACTTAAACATACATAATTATAAACATCCATATTCATCATATAAATCATTGCACCTACCGGGATTCGAACCTGGGACCTCTAGCTTAGTAGTCAGGGTCACAAACCATTCGGCTATATGGGTCGTCAGTAAGTTTACAAATTTTATTATTATCAAGTGAATTCACTCCTCGTTTCCACCCATATCCTGTGCGCCGCGAGCTGATGAAATATGTATTTATTCGGAATAGCGAATAATATCGCATAATTACCAAAATAAATTCGAAGGGCATCTCCGCAGAGTTTTGTAGTACAAGGCACGCAGCTGTTGTCATGCTCAAGGTCGCCAATATCTATGAGCAAACGTGATGCGGAATGATAGTAATGATTTCAAAAACCATAGATAAATCATACGTCTAGATAGAGTCTCTTGCTATTAGACAACCGATGAAAACAGGCCAGGAATATTAGTTTAGTGTGCGTGACAAGCTACTTCTTACACTCACGATATGTATCACACTTTCTGCTACTTACACACTTACACACTTTTATCCTTATACAGGATGTCCCAAAGTTATGGGACATGAAGTGAAAGTACCTTAAATATCGTAGATAGGGTATTTTACTGAAAGAAGACTTTATGATATTTTTAAAAGTTAGCAACTCTGCATTCAAAGATTTTCTAAAAATTACTTGCCTCGTCTGATACTCGAACCGACTTAAATGTAAAAAAACACCCCTACTTTTATGATGCCAATCGAAAGAATGGCCAAAAACTAATAACTCTTCTTAAGTAACATAGTATTTTAAAAGAAAGGAGCAACGTAAAATGTTTGAGTCAAATTTCAAGAAAGTTATTTATTGCCGACGACGACGTTCGAAAAGTAGAGATATTATCATTCCATAGATAGCATTGATTATTTGTAAATAAGTACCCACTTCATAATTAAAATACTTTATAGTATAGTTTTTTTTTAGTTTAAAAGCGATACGAGAACGTGGGCGAGTTACAAACAGAATTGTGCCATACCATATCGAGTATTCATCATAAAATGATAAGAAAATCAAAAGGCAGCGGACTCATTGAAAGATTAGCGATTTGCGTAAGACAGGAGGGATCACATTTTAGCAATTAATTAATTAATTTACAAAAAAATACCCACTTAATTGACTACTTTCTCATATCTACATATCATAAAAGTATGGGTGTTTTTTTACGTTTAAGTCGGTTTGATTCCCAGACGAGGCAAATAATTTTTAGATAATCCTTGAATGCAGAATAACCAACTTTTAAAAGCAACATAAACTCTTCTTTCAGTAAAATACCCTATCTACGATATTTAATGTACTTTCCCTTCATGTCCCATAACTTTGGGACAACCTGTATAGCCTTATGCCAACTGTCACTGTTCGAATCAAACTTGAACTGAATAAATGGAAATTGGAATATTTTCTGGCAAGAATATATTTTTGAACAACTGCGTCTAAGCTTAAATATGTTTTTATATGTCGTGATTTGTCTGTTTATGTATAACTAGAACGTCATTGTTTTAAATACGCTTTGGTATCGCTCGTTATATACTTAAACTATTTGAAGTTATTATATACAATGACTCTTCAAATTGTAATATGAATAATTAATATAAATCCTTTTGAATCATGAGTAGGTATCATATTTTTGTTCCTTCGTCCGTGCAATTTTTTGTTGCGCTATTGTTCGTAATACTTAAACTGTTGCCACGCTAGAAATAATTATGCGTATTAAACATAAAACTAGTTAATTCAGACTAAACAAAGATGGCGGATTTGTTAATGTTATCGGGGTCAGTATCGCCAAAATCGATTGCGTTTGCTGTTATGATGAAATCAAATTGCACGAACCAAAACCTTCATTCATTGTAAACAAGTTTATTTAGTTATATAAATGTGTTTAGCATTATAATATTATAATTTATGTGATATTTGTCTATATACATCTAGCACGAGACTCGTCGTGCCAGATTTTGGCGAGACAACACGTCCTGAGGATGCCTCGTGTACAGGCGGAATTAACACTACAGAAAACTTAAATCATTTGTAAAATTATGGATTTCCGCAAAGTAACGCCTACTTCAATAAATTTTATATACATCTACCTATTACATGTTATACAGGGTGTCCCAAAGTTATGGGACGTGAAGGGAAAGTACATACATAAATATCGTAGATAGGGTATTTTACTGAAAGAAGACTTTATGTTATTTTTAAGAGTTAGTAATCCTGCATTCAAATATTTTCTAAAAAATAATTGCCTCGTCTGGGAATCGAACCGACTTAAATGTAAAAAAAAAACACCGCTACTTTTATGATGCCAATCCAAAGAATGACCAAAAACTAATAACTCTTCTTACTTAACACAGTATTTTAATAGAAAGTAGTCAGTTACGGGGGTATTTTTTGTAAATTAATTAATTATATGCTCAAAATGTGATCCCTCTTGTCTTACGCAAATCGCCAATATTTTAATGATTTCGCTGCCTGTTGATTTTCTTATCATTTTATGGTGAATACTCGATATGATATAAATTTGACTCAAACATTTTACATTGTTCCTTTCTTTTAAAATACTTTGTTACTTGAGAAGAGTTATTAGTTATTGGCCATTATTTCGATTGTCATCATAAAAGTAGGGTGATCAAATCACTAACGGCCGTTCCCAATATACTATCTACAGATAGAGATACATTACTATCTTCTACTGTCAGTAATAAGCTGTCAATATCTGAAGCTGTCCCAATATACCCGATAATTCATTCTTATCGCCTTATATTGGGACGCGTGAATTGCAATTTCCATACAAACTTCTATCGCTGGTAAGCTATACGTCGTCCCATTGACAGACAGCGTGTACGAATAAGGTGAGTTACCATCGATAAGTTTATTGGGACAGAAAAGTCAACGATAGTTACGATTTATCTCTTTATCTCAAGTAAGAGATAGACTGAATATTGGGAACGGCCGTTAGGGAATTGACCAAATCTCTGTTATTATCATTTTCCTGCGACATATAGATTAAGATGGTACCGCGTATGTATAGGTAACTATAAGTATATTAATTTGACATCCCATAAAAAACGTCGTATTGCCGTATGAGTTGATACCAATGGGTTATCGATACTTGAGAGCGTTTTATTACAAAATACGACCCCGTTGCTCAATGTCGTAAAGATCAGTCATGTTATTAACTCGTGGTTTGCTTTCGCCACGCACAACATTTGATTGCTAAACTATCAAAAATAATTAATAAGTTACTTCATGTTTTGAATTTGATTTGAACTATGTACCTACACAGCTACGTCGGAATCTATTAACATAATTTGAAGGTTAACACGTCTAACATTTAGTCTAGTTCATTTTAAATCATCTTTCTAATAATTATACTAGTGGACCCGACAGACGTTGTAATGTACACACGTCTTAAATTTGAAGAATCGGTCCAGCCGTAAGGAGGAGTCCACTAACATACACATAAGCAGGAGAATTATATAATATTGACGGAGTTGAGAATCTAAACCAATCTCAAATTCACTGAAACAAACAAAAAAATCATCAAAATCGGTCCAGCCGTTTAGGAGGTAGTTCAATTGTGAATCTAAACCATCCTCGAATCCACCTGAAGACACACATAAAGTTTCATCAAAATCGGTCCAGCCGTCTAGGAGGAGTACAGTGACATACACACGCACACAAGAAATATAAGTATACTAGTGGACCCAACAAACGTTGTCCTGTACACATGTCTTAAATTTGAAAAATCGGTCCAGCCGTTAGGAGGAGTTCACTAACATACACATGAGCAGGAGAATTATATTATATGGACGGAATTGAGAATCTAAACCAATCTCAAATTCACTGGAACACACAAAAATATCATCAAAATCGGTCCAGCCGTTTAGGAGGTAGTTCAATTGTGAATCTAAACCATTCTCGAATCCACCTGAATACACACAGAAACTTTCATTAGAATCGCTCCAGCCGTCTAGGAGGAGTTCAGTGACATACACACGCACACAAGAATTATATATATAAAGATTAAGATATATCATCATTGTTGCTCGGCGTGTAATAAAATGGTTACAATATTAAATAATAAATAGGAATCGATCCTTAATTAACTAATATTCAAATCTTACATTAAGGATTGGTCTCCGCTGCGCTCCAACTAGATAGGTGTCGTCGCAAAGTGTGGCAATTAATACTACGCCAAAGTGGGCGTACTCGAGCCACATGTTTTGTTAAACTTTGCTAATAATTGAAACAAAAATTCCGGGTTGCGTAGTAAAACTTTGTAAAAGTAATAATACAAGAAATAAGAAAGAAATTACATGCAATGTACAATTGTAGATACCCGGTAACTCTAGGGTTTTTTTTTGTTAAATTTAAACATTTTTAATTTAATAACTTACTCGTGTAAGTCATAACATTTGATATTTTTTTTTTAAATAATTTGTAAAATTATGAAGCTAGTAAATATTGATTTTAAAAGAGTTTCTTGTCACTTCCTCTCATTAAAGCTCGTGAATGATTAAAAGTATAACTTTTGACATTCATATTTTGGCCTAATTCAATAAATCTGATTCGATATTATTTGAATTTTAGATTCAGGATTGGACTCCGCTCCGCTACAACTAAGTAGATACCATACTACCTAAGAATAATACCTTTTTTAATACCGCAATTTTATATTTTAGTGTGTATTGATTTTAGATTAGGCTTCATAAGATGCATAATAGCTTTAAGGGTAAATGTACACTTTTATAATAAAGTCCCAGCCACTGTTCAGGCATTAGAAAAGTTTTGGGGTGAAAAAAAGGTAACGAATTCATTCATAATAGAAATAATTCTCATCTACCAAATATACAAATATCATAAAAATGGATGAAGCCGTTCCGGAGGAGTATGGCTACTAACATGTGACACGAAAATTTTATATAATACTAGTTGACCCGACAGACGTTGTTCTGTATATAATAAATAAAATAATGTTTTTTATGAATTTATCAGTAATATATCATAAAATCAAGAATTATTTCGTAAAATATGCTCCTTGTTGTTGTAATGAAATTGTTTTACAGCAGAACTGTCAAACCGTGCGTCAATAAATTCTCTCATAGAAAATATGTCCATACAAAACAAATATCGAACGACGGGGGACACATCAAAGGAAAAACAAAATTGTCGTTTTTATTTAATTCCGAACACTTTTATATTTATTCATTATTCCTTTTAAACCTTCCCTGGACTTCCACAAATAATTCAAGACCAAAATTAGCCAAATCGGTCAAGCCGTTCTCGAGTTTTAGCGAGACTAACGAACAGCAATTCATTTTTATATATATAGATAGATAGACTATAGATATATATAGATAGAAGCAGACTTCTTGATTTTTTCAAAGTTCAGAGTTTCGTAATAGCATTATTAAATCTTGTTTTGCCTCAGGCGTAGAGGTATTGCTGTGGCTGGGCAACCTAACCGCACCAATAAAAAAGCAATGTAATATTTATTTGCAGTAAGAAATCCTATTGTTAATATACATATTGTCAAAAGTCGTATTTTGAATAGAAATATATGAATTTTAATTTATTTCGTTACATTCAATAAATGTTCACGTCAACTGGCTTCCTCAGAACTGGAGATACAGGCAAATAACCTAACTTAGTATGTGTTACTATCATTTATTATTAATTAAATTACACCATACCTTGCGCATTGACGTCACTTACCATGACTTTAAAAATATCTTATTTTATCTTTCTATAAATATATTTGAAAGAAACACTTGCGTTGTTTTTCTTAAATGTATATTAGGAACAATTATTTGATACAATTACTCTTCTTTTTTATTTGTAAAATTATAAGTATTATCTGTATAGCTAAGTATTAATTCTAACGATTGTGAACTATTTTTTCTTTTGTTAATGGAATTCTGTTGGTTTAGACTGTAGTCTAATTTAGCAATTGTACAAACTCTTTGTAAAATTTGTTTTTTTATAAATAATATATAAAAAAATACATAACGGCATCTGGCCTATTACCTCCGCTACTAACACTTTTTAAGCGCTCCAATAAGGAAGGCACCTTCCTTACTTGTTGAAAGGAAGTCCGAATCCTACCTATACATAAAAAAGAATCAAAAAATATTTTTATCTATAGAAGTATCCCCATTTTGAATATATTTGGTAAAATGTTAGAAAAAAATTGTTTATGATTATATTTATAGAAATACCTTACAATGCATCCTTATTAACCAACACGGTTTTATTGAATCGCGTAGTGTCTTAACTAGCTTGCTTGAGTTTACCCATACCGTTAAGTGCGACATGAATGATAGAACACAAGTAGATGTAATATACACAGATTTTGAAAAGGCATTTCATAGAGTCAATCACAGCATACTACTAAAAAAGCTTTACGCAGTTGACATCAGAGGGAACCTTCGTAGATGGACAGAATCGTACATAAGAAATCGTTGTCAGGGCTTCGTCCTCGTTGGTTTCAGATCGGACTTTGTTGAGGTGACTTCTGGTGTGCCTCAGGGATCGCACCTAGGTCCTTTGTTATACAATATAATATATATGTATAAGACATAAGTGATTGTTTTGTTAATTCAAACTTCTTGCTGTATGCTGACTCCAACAAAATATTTCACAAGTAGATGATTGCTTAATGTTACAAGACGACTTAAATAGACTGTCACATTATAATAAATTAAATAAAATAACATTACATTGCAAAAATTATTTTCTTTCATTTACTTGCAATACATTACTTATTGGGCACTTTTTGGTAGGGGAAAATCTTATGGGTTCGCGTCACCGACATGCTTATGACTGGCGCAGGCGATAAATAAATAAATATCCTAATTATGTATAGTTAGACACTTTTTGGATGGGTGAAATCTTGTGAGTTCGCGTCACCGAAATGCTTATAGCAGTATATCTGTAGCTATACAGCTGACGTATTGTGCAACATTAGTGTTGTGTATATCTTATAAGTCAAATTGAATGGATTTAGTGAAAATTTCAATGTGTATATACTGTGCATTGTTGAAATAGTGTTATTGAATAAAAATAAGTTTTAAAAATAAATTGAAATTAAAATTAGATTGTTTTAAACGTTATGAAATGTTAAATTTTAAAACTAAAAGTTCTATGTGTCGGCAGTCTCTACAACTGCCAATTTTTTTTTTATGGAACAGGAGGACAAAAAAGCGAAAAACTAGAGGAAAAAAAAAGGACGCGCTTTTTTGAAGGTACCCACGCCATATCGTCCAAGTAATCCTTATTCCAAACCTTGGTTGTACGTGGAAGCAAGTTTTTTGAAAACTGTAATTTAAAGGCCACTCACCCAGATGGTATGGATGACAGCCAAATGACTGGCGTTCGGGATTCGGCGGCAGGAGTAATGTGAAACAACTTTTCGGACACTCCCCGTGCTATACGGTAGAGGACACCAATGAAGCGATATCTCTACGCAACGCCAAGTGATGCTGTTCATTGTACACTGGACTCGACACTTCAGACCGAAACACAGTAATGTTTACACATTACTGCTTCACGGCAGAAATAGGCGCCGTTGTGATACCCATAATCTAGTCGGCATCCTGTGCAAAGGAGCTTCCCATTGGTAATAATGCCACGAGCACTGCAACTGTCAAATGTTTCGACTTCGAGGTTACACTGACATATGGCCGGACCTACGCTTTGTAGAGCTCTAGAATGTGTGCCGGCTTTAAGTATTGCCGTGCTCTATTTATGACGCACAGGTACTTCGATGCTAATTCAGCTTTGCCCTCCAGGTGACCGCGGAATTGGCAATTGCTCGATATTTCGAGACTATGATATGCACAGGCAAGTGTTGTCGAAGAGCGGTGATTCGACAAAGGGGGCATTTTTAAATGCTTAACGCGTATTGTCAAATTCAAACATTGCTTTTTAGAGACTACACATTTTAACACCTGCAGAAATTCTATTTGTAAAAAAACCCGGGTTTCGGAGTTATTTTATAAAATCGAACATAACCTCAAAATTAGTAGATTTATTTTGTTCAATGATACCAATAACGTATTTTATATTGACACATTATACTCGAACGAACATTATTACTCTAAAAATAGCATCAATCCGCTTAAATTAGTATGTATTAAGATACATACTAAGCCTCGGGGAGTTACCCCACATTTACCTATATTGCTAATACTGTGAGTGGATTACATTTTGGGGGTAGGTACATAGTAAGGGTATCTAATATTGGGCGCTACCGTGATCATCCTACCTACCCGACCAACACCTATAATACATTACAATTAGACATGTTGATCAATCAGGCTAAAAAAAAAATTTAACAAATAATAACCGACTCCAAAAAAGTATAAAAATAATTGCGTATTTTTTACAATCTAATTGATTAATCTAATTCTAGTTACAATTATTATTATTGGAATCGGTGTCCTTCTGCCGCAAGCCGCTCTCGCCTCCTCACGACTCAAGCACATCTCACCTATAACTATGTATGTAGTTACAAACCTATCTTGGATGACACCGACTTTGTTTTAGTATTTGATTTGTAAAACTTACTGAGTTATAGTTACTTAATTACTCAAAATATATTGTGAAAATATAACTACAAGAAACGTAAACAGACAAGAGAAGAAAAATACTAATATGTATAGGCCGACCGTTTATCTGAGTCCTCGCCTGCGCGGTACAGGGGCGCGGGGGTATGACGACAAGACAGAATTTTTGTAATCGCTCATTTCACTAAGCGCCCCCGCCACCCGCACCTGTCTCAGTCCCCTTTGTCGTCATACCCCCGCGCCCCTGTACCCCGCAGGCGAGGACTCAGATAAACAGTCGGCCTATAGCAACATATTTTAAATTAAAAATTGCAAACAGCGCGCGTTATCTACAGGTAGTTATTATTATATTGTGTGAAGATTATTATTAATTAAATTTTATTGAAATAAACTGTACTAAATTCATATGATATTAATATTGAATCATTATATTATGAACTATTTTATAACTCGATACTAAAATCCTTATCATTTATTGTTTTACAATAATTATATTTTTTTCTTATAAAGTTCGCAGTTTCTTTGTATTCATAGCTACCATAATATTGTTGACTTATGGAAGCGGTTGGGTTATGTTTGTAATGTGCTCTTATTAAATAGTACCTTGATTGCTATATGCAGTAAGACTGTACTAGGGGACGTCCTCTCCCGACTAGCGACTGCGAAGAAGTGAGTCGCCACTCGCCACTACGTTGTGCATCCCTTATATAGCCTCAATGTCACTGTCGATGTCGTGACAGTGACAATGATTATTAACACATATCCAATTCAGACCAGTTGTCAAGACACATTTATATAATTATTAATGGGCAAATAATAAGTAATATTTATTAGATATGTTACACTACATTGTTCACATTTCGTGAGATATATGTATGTATAGATCCAATCCAATAACCTCACTTTCCAAACTTTGTACCTACAGTGTTATTTATAATTATCTAATAATAAATAAGTCACTACACTATAATAGTGTTAATAAGATAATGTTAATAATCGCAGTTTATATTTTCGTTATTGTTTGTTATTATGTTATTCACAATCGCCAATTAAAATTACTTTACACAGAACCGTGACGTCACAATGTGATCTTGCTATAACTGAGGTCAAAGTCTAATAAACCTATAAGTGTATGTACATTCTATGTACACTATAACATAAGATAATTATTAAAGTGACTGTTTTTAATCTTAATATATATAAATTACGTGACACGTTGTTTGTCCGCGATGGACTCCTAAACTAATGAACGGATCTTATGCGGATTACTTGATGGAGTGCAGCTTGGTCCAACTTGAGTGATAGAATAGTTTTTATTTCGATTTAGGACCCATAATTATTTTTATTTCCAATATTTCTTTTGTATGGACATATTTTCTATGAGAGAATTTATTGACGGACGGTGTGACAGTTCAGATGTGAAACAATTTCATTATAACAACAGGGAGCCAATATTTTAAATTCATACGGCCTTACAAATAAAATTATAGGCATAAAGTCCTGAGAATAAACCAAGAATATTTAAAATGTTTACAAATAGACATTTTGCTTATGATTGATAATATGTTTCCCGTGTTTATTTGCAAGGATGCTTTACATTCGGAAAACATCAAAATTATCATTGTTTTGATAGTGTTATCAGCGATATAGTGAACATTTCTCATATTCTTGGATTATAATCAGGTATTACTTTATATCAAGTTTATTTGTAAAGCCGATAGACAACAGTATTTTATTTATTATGAACAACGTTTGTCGGGTCAGCAAGTAGTCATTATAATCTTTATATATATAATTCTATAATACGATACGACATGGGTACCTTCAAAAAAAGCGCGTACACCTTCCTTAAAGGCCGGCAACGCTCCTGTGATTCCGCTGGTGTTGCAAGAGATTGTGGGCGGCGGTGATCACTTAACAACAGGTGACCCGTACGCACGTTTGTCCTCCTATTCCATAAAAAAAAAAAATCTTGTGTGCGTGTGTATGTCACTGAACTCCTCCTAGACGGCTGGACCGATTCTAATGAAACTTTCTGTGTGTATTCAGGTGGATTCGAGAATGGTTTAGATTCACAATTGAACTACCTCCTAAACGGCTGGACCGATTTTGATGATATTTTTGTGTGTTCCAGTGAATTTGAGATTGGTGTGTGTGTCTTCAGGTGGATTCGAAAATGGTTTAGATTCACAATTAAACTACCTCCTAAACGGCTGGACTGATTTTGATGACTTTTTTGTTTGTTTCAGTGAATTTGAGATTGGTTTGGTTGTTCGTTAGTCTTGCTAAAACTCGAGAACGGCTGGACCGATTTGGCTACTTTTGGTCTTGAATTATTTGTGGAAGTCCAGAGAAGGTTTAAATGGTTAATAAATATGAAAATGTTTGGAATTAAAAAAAAAAAAACAACAATTTTGTTTTTCCTTTAATGTGTCCCCCGTCGTTTAGAAATCAAATTGAAAGAATAGTTTAAAATGAATAACTAATTAGAATCTTTGTATCTTTCTAACTTTCTCAGGAGTTATAAAAAACAAACTTAATTTTAGATACCTATAGTTGATAGATTAACTACAGTTGATGATGATACTATGATGGCAATACAACGTTTGCTGGGTCAGCTAGTTATTTCTAAATATGACTATTTTGATCTGACTTTCATTGGCACATAGCTCATGTAATAAGGTGACATACAGAACTTTAATATAATAAAATGAAGTTGGTTTACACGCAGGCAGTCGGGGCAAGTGCCCAGGGAGGCAAAATTATGAAAGTGAAAAATTTTTTTTTACTCTCATCAAGATTGCTCAATATAATTAATTAATTCTGTTAATTAATCATTTTTGGTTAATTGATAATTCAAGAAATTCTATAGAAAACTATAAGTTTTAAGTAAAATTCCAGTATTGGGGCGGATTTAAGTCTAAATCCAGCCCTGGTTACACGCATTTAAATTAAAACCACTAAATTACTAACGACATTTGAAGATCGCGACCTTTGAGGTTACGAAAATCTAAACCTAATTATAAATTGTTAAATAGGTGATTTCGAGGAGCTTTCGCCCACATACATTCAACCAAAGTGTTCAATGAGCTTCCTTGTGCGGTGTTTCCAGGACGATTTTTTTTTTTAATAAAGGGACGAGACGAGCTGATTTTTTTTTTTATGGAATAGGAGGACAAACGAGCGTACGGGTCACCTGTTGTAAGTGATCACCGCCGCCCACAATCTCTTGCAACACCAGAGGAATCACAGGAGCGTTGCCGGCCTTTAGCTGATTAGATTGCTTTTAGCTGATAGTAACTGATATGCGATAAGGATTCTTGAAAAACACAAAAATTCTGAGCGGCACTGCAACTAATGCTGCAGCCTAAGATATTTTATACGTCTACAGCCTCTTACTGTTAGGCAACGCATGACAACAGGCCAGGTATATTACTTTAGTGTTCATGAAAACTACGGCTTACACTTGCGAGTCACTTTGTTTCTGTGTGCGAGTGCTTGCTAAAAATAGAGGCTACAGTTCGCCGCTATTCGAAGTGTTCACAGCTGTCACAGTCTATCTAGACATAAGTTATCTAACGCTGCACCAAGGTAAACTCGTATGAACAAAGAAGAAAAAATTACAATATCATATCCGACATAGCGAGTCATACATACTTCTTCAGCGAATGACATCTTTCTCGACCCGGAAACGGAAACGCAAGTAATTTACAGAACGTCTTGGTTAACTAGTCTCCTATATCTAATATATAAAATTCTCGTGTCGCGGTGTTTGTAGTTAAACTCCTTCGAAACGGCTTGAACGTTTCTTATGAAATTCTGAGTGCATATTGGGTAGGTCTGAGAATCGGACAACATCTATTTTTCAATACATACAACTTAAAATTTTCACCCATTTACGATGAACAGTTACTTTTGTATCGCGATTTTAATATCGGCAATACAACGTTTGCTGGTCAGCTAGTCTTATATATATAAAATTGTCGTGTCCCGGTGTTTGTTACCAAACTCCTCCGAAACGGCTGAACCGATTTGTATGAATTTTTGTGTGCATATCAGGTAGGTCTGAGAATCGGCCAACATCTATTTTCCTAAATGATAAGGGTGAACACGTTAAATATTTTTTTGACATTTTTTTATTTTATTATGATTCAGCATTTAAAAATACATACAACTACAAATTTTCGCCCTTCTACGATCTAAATTATTTTTGTATCGCGATTTTTATATTATTCTGTTCCATTCACAAATCCGCTATAGGGTTGCAAGATGGCAATCGAATGCAATAAGTTTAGTACGATATATTTGGTTTGTCTGAGAATCGGTCGTCTTCTAATTTTTATACCCCAAAAATTTTAAATATTGATTTTTTTATTATTACTTTATATGACAATACAACGTTTGCTGGGTCAGCTAGTCTTAATATATATAAATTACGTGACCCGTTGTTTGTCCGCGATGGACTCCTAAACTAATGAACGGATTTAAATGGGGTTTACTTCATGGAGTGCAGTTTAGTCCAACTTGAGAGATAGGATAGTTTATAATTCGATTTGGAACCCATAATTATTTTTATTTTCAATATTTGTTTTGTATGGACATATTTTCTATGAGCGAATTTAATGACTCACGATTTGACAGTTCCACTGTGAAACAATTTCATTATAACAACAGGGAGCATTTTTTACGAAATAAATCTTGATTTTTTGAAATATTATTGCCAAATTCCTATAAAATAGTATTTTTTTTATTATCTACAGAACAACGTCTGTCCGGTCAGCTAGTATACATATAAAGATCAATGTGCTTGTTCCCTTTGGACTGCAAAATGGCAAGATCAAACGCAACATTTTTAACATGAAACATCTTTAAAATCACCATCAAGACATATTGTCTAACTATTGGACCGTAATGAAAGTGCATTATATCTTTGAAGCCATTTTGCCTTTGCCCTCCAGGTGACCGCGGAATTGGCAATCGCTCGCGATTTCGAGACCCAGTATTCCGATACAAGGAGGAGGTCCGATACGGCAAATGCTAGGTTCAATTGGACAAGGTTCATTTTACCCCACTCGCCCGGCACTGGTCGTCGATTTCCCGAGAGAGACCTGCATGGCCCGTGTATACGGCATCACCAGTGCTGTCGTCTGCATAGCAATGATGTGCAGAAGAAACAGTGTAGGAGATAGCACACAACCTTGGGGCATTCCAGCGTCCACGGGCTTCGGGTTCGAGCATAACCTTCAACAACTTTGTGTTGTATTTATGGCAAGTCTCTATTATACAACAGATTACACGGCAACAATAGGGTACCTACAGGTTATATATGTATAAAGAAATGATCTATTATGTTTGAGGCTCAATCACGCCTAAACCACTGATCGTATCGACATGAAACTACCACCATTCGATTTGAAATTTATCCTAGATGGTTACTACCTTATTTTTCGAATTCCAACGTTCCTCCATCAACTTATTTCTTTTTAAAATTCACCCAGCGAAGCGGACGGTAACGGCTAGTAGATATATATACGGAAAGTGGTAATAACTACACTATACTTACACATGAAATGTTTTCGTTGAGACAACTATTACATATATACTACGACTGACCTCGCCAAATTGTGATGACGTCACTAGGTCAATAACCTTCAAGGACTCAATTTGCACAAGAACAAGATACCCCCACGTCAAAACTCACAAGAAGTACTCACCATCAATAAAAATACTTTAAATATATTTACAAAACTTACATTACTAATTATTATTAATATACGACCACTGTTTCCGTCAAATTCAACACAATTAAAACCGATCTGCTCCTTTAGTAAGTAAATAAATTGGTAAATACGTAAGTATAGTTGTTTAAAGGTTAAAGGGCTACTTTGATAACAGCCCTTTCATACTTACTCTGCAACAAGCGATCAGAGTATTGGGAAGACGTCCAAACAGGATTGAGTGATATAAAAGTGTTTAACAATGTTTGTGCTATGTGGTTATATGGTATACTTCACATATGGATTACGATTTGTCAAAATACAAAGGTAAATCTGTTCTATTCAACAAACGTCTATTCAACAGCTTTATAAATAGAGTTTAGTTGATGCAGCAATAATTAATTTCGATACAGAGAATTCTTGTTCGTTGAATAGAGATAAATTAAATAGTTAATATCTAGGTTAGACTTAAGAGCCTAATGAACAGTCTAAGATTCATAATTAGAACTTCGAGGGATGCTTCTAGAATTTCTTTTTCTTTTTTTATGTTTTTTAATATTTTTATATGTCATTCGTGAATAAGTTTTCAGTTCAAGTAAACCCGTAATTTTTCACTTAGATCGTTTATACGTCAAGACTATGACAGCTGTGAAAACGTCGAAAAAAAAGACTTTAGAACTAACCTCTATTTTGAGCAATTCACGCACACTAACACAAGACGCCGTGTTGGTAGGCCTCCCACAAGATGGACCGACGATCTGGTCAAGATCGCTGGAATACGTTGGATGAGGGCAGCGCAGGACCGATCGTCGTGGAAATCTTTGAGGGAGGCCTTTGTCCAGCAGTGGACGTTTCCGGCTGTCATGTCATACAAATTGCGAGTGTAAGACGTAGCTTGTCATGCAGACTAAACTAATATTCCTGGCCTGTTTTCATCGGTTCATCTAACAGTAAAAAACTCTATCTAGACTTATAAATTATCTAAAGTTTTTCTATGCTTTATTTTTATTTTTATATTTTATCTATTTACGATTATATTAACGTGTATAAATGTAATATGTTATATTATAGTGTAATATATTTAATTAAGATATTCTATATGGTACCTAGGCAATGTATAGAATATCTGGGCCATCCGGGCAATCTGAAATATTATTAAGTTTATGGTATTGCGTACTTTAACTATATAGTTATATATACAATACCTAGGGAGAGTTTTTTTATTATTTTTTTTATGAAAATAAGGGACGAGACGAGCAGGACGTTTAGCTGATGGTAATTGATACGTCCTGCCCATTACAATGCAGTGCCGCTCAGGATTCTTGAAAAACCCCAAAAATTCTGAGCGGCACTACAAGTGCGCTCGTCACCTTGAGACATAAGGTGTTAAGTCTCATTTGCCCAGTAATTTCACTAGCTACGGCTAAGCAGTAATGCTTACACATTATTGCTTCACGGCGGAAATAGGCGCCGTTGTGGTACCCATAATTTAGCCGGCATCCTGTGCAAAGGAACCTCCCACTGGTGTACATGTATTCTGTAATACCTGTTGGTCCGCATTCAATACGTTAATTAAATTTATTTATGTAATTTTTATTTACCTCGTTATCAATTATTAGTACCTATAATATGTATCAAGTCGATATTATATGTAAATAAAAGAAAGGTAACACAATTGCTAATAAAAAATTATAAAATGTCTTCATAATATTATTATATTAATTAAAATAACAGATATATTTTACAGATTCTAATTGAGCTTTTTGATTTACTATTTTCTTACAAGTTATGAACAAAAGTTTCCTAATTTACATACACGACATTACATGATTCATTTGATTAATTTTCGCAGAGAGAAAACCAATCATAAATATATTACGATGATCGATAATTCGTGTCTCGTCTGTTATACACATTCATCATCATCAGCCGGAAGACATCCACTGATGGACAAAGGCCACCCCCAAAGATCGCCATGACGATCGGTCCTCCGCTGCCCTCATCCAACCTATTCCCTCGATTTTGACCAGATCGTCGGTCCATCTTGAAGATGCCATGATGGACCTACGATCTGGTCAAGATTATCTGATTATACACATTACCGGCTACATTTATACGATATTGATTAAAAACTTTAAATCATACATTTGCCGGTTGCGAATTATAAAATATCCTTAGGTAATTTATATGTCTACATAGAGCCTATACATTATATGTATTGTAGTTTCACTTAATTTTTAATCTATGACATAATCGTGATTTTTTAAACTAATAAATAATAAGATTTAAAACATAGAAATTTTTACTTTTTAATGTACTTGCTTTTTATATAAGAACTAGCTGACCAGACAGACGTTGTTCTGTACATAATAAATAAAATACCGTTTTTGATGAATTTGTCAATAATTTTTCATTATAACATAATAATATGCTCCCTGTTGTTATAATGAAATTGTTTCACAGTGGAACTGTCAAAAATACTCTCACAGAAAATATGTCCAAACAAAACAAATATTGGAAATAAAAATAAGTATGGGTCCCAAATCGAAATAAAAACTATCATCCTATCTCTTAAGTTGGACTAAACTGCACTCCATGAAGTAATCCCCATTGAAATCTGTTCATTAGTTTAGGAGTCCATTGAGGACAAACATTGTGACACGAGATTTATATATATTAAGATGTTATTTGCGCCTATAATTGAGGTAGCACTCAACTTATATTTTTGTCTATATATATATATATTTTGCATGAATTAGTGTATACTTTGTTGGTGCAATTAATAAATAAATAAATAGAGCCTGTTGCTGTTAGACAACCGATGAAAACAGGCCAGGCTTATTACATTAGTGTGCGTGACAAGCTACGTCTTACGTTCGCGAGTATGTCACTTTGTGTTCATGTGTGCGCATTGCTCGAAATAGATGATAACTGTCAACATTACTGTCAAACAATTTTTTTTTTCTACGTTTTCACATATATTTAAAGGATTCTTTCAACGTCCGTTTCATACACAAAAACTAAAGGTCCGATTATGCTTGACAATTTGCTCACCAATCAACTATCAAGGAAATATAATCCTATTAATATTATAAATGTGAATCCTATTAATATTATAGATGTGAAAGTTTGTATGTCTGGATGTATGTTTGAACTTCTTTAACGCAAGCACTACTGAATGGATTTTGATGAAACTTTAACATATATGCTATAATTTAACATATAGGCTATAATTTATAAAAATATTGTGTGAATAATTATCTATACATTTAAATAAATTTGGGGTGTCTGTTTGTAATATTGAAATAACCGTTTTTTACTAAATGTATATTATGAATATACATACGGTACATACACCAAAATATTTTTTTTACAATTTTTGTCGGTCTGTCTGTCTGTCTGTTTGTTCCGGCTAATCCGGCGACTTTTATTGGCTAGTAGCTGATGTAATAAGGAGTAACAAAGGCTACGTTTATTTTAGAAAAATAAAGCAATGTCCAAGAAACGATCTATCTCTAAAAATAATTTATATGGCAAAACAACGTTTTCCGGGTCAGCTAGTGTAAAATAAATGTAAAATATTTTCAACTTTGATCTCACATTCTTATCTCCTGAAAACACTTAGGTGCAATCAGGGGAGTAGGGCATACATTTTTTTGGTAGAAACGTACCTATTAACAATTTGTTATTTTTTAAAGTGATAACCCTCACTACTAATTAGTAATTACACAAATTAAATTTGAAAATAAATTTATGAACGATGCGGGACTCGAACCCGCGACTTCTAGCGTTCGAGAGTTGAACAGGACATGCAAGATTTATCAACGATACGTCACTCGAACGGTCGGTTTAGTGGAAGAGCACTCGCACGGAACGCGTGAGATCGCGGATTCGAGTCCCGCATCGTTCATAAATTTTGTTTTTAAATTTAATTTGTGTAAAAACGTCGTTCCTTAGGTACGTATCTTTCATGTTAACAACAGATAATTAAAACGGTTTTAAGTTGAAGTTAATTAATATATTTTATGAAAATTTATTGAAGTAGGCGTTACTTTGCGGAAATCCATAATTATCCAAATGATTTGAGTTTGAAATGTCTCGTGCCAGATTTTGGCGAGACAACACGTCCTGAGGATGCCTCGAGTGGAGGCGAAACACGTGTCGAATTGTTTAAAAACAAAATATCGGAGGAATTAAAACACTAAAGAAAACTCAGATCATTTGAATATATTTTACTTCATATAGTATAAAGATAATATAATCATTATCTTCGCAAAATTGATTCCACTCACAAGTAATGAATAACCTTAAACTCAATCATTTGGCAAAATACAGTTTTAAGAATTACAAATACATAACAACTGTGAGAAACCATGCTATTTATAGTTTAAAGTCATTCGATAATTTTCGATTAATATGTGATGTAAATTGTTGAGAACATTTGCATTGACATCTGAAGCGTGAATGAATCAGCTGTTTGTGCAAAGAGGATATAAATACTACGTAATAAGAGCTGCCTAAAATAAAAATTTAAATTTAATTTATTATGAAACGTGCAGTGAGATTTGACATAAGTTTGAAATAGTAGTAATTACATTTTGGCGATTGGCGACGAAGTATTATCCGGCTAAGTCAAAGCGAGCAGTTCACTGACCTGTATAAATACCACTGGATAGGCTGTACCATAATATGTTTGACAGCAATTTTTTGTGCCTATTTGAATAATAATAATTCTTTATTTGCATAATGTGTAATACAAGTTAACAAAATTATTCTATACGAATCAACACATTAGCCAAAAAGGGCATGAAAATTACATTACCTCCATGTCATTATATAATAATAAAATTATAAGATTACAGCACATAATATTTCATTGTTACATTATATTAGCATCTACACAAAATTATGTAGTCAAAGTTAAACACAAGATTATCTATAAAAAAAGAAAATCACAAATTTAAAAAGTCGGATACAGCATAAAATTTGTAACTAATTAGCCATTGATATAATTGAGTTTTAAAAGGACCGATATTCAACATTTTAATAGCATTGGGAAGTTTATTAAATATTTGAATACACATGGCATGACATGAAGCGCCACTCGCGAGCGTCCAGAGAACTAATTTTGACGTATAATACAAATGGCTGCGAAGAAACGAACAATACTTCAATAATGTGATTTTTATGCTTCAATAACCAACGTAATAAAGTACACAATTTTTTTGTAAATCGTTTTCCACCATCTATCGATGTTTGCTGAGGTTGTCTTCACTAGTTTTAGTACCTCAGACTCTCGCTACATGGCGAACAGCGCCAAACTGGCGAATATCAAACAGGCGCAAACCACTTTGACAGCCGCCAGTCCAGTGGTATATGTGCTCGTATCTATAGTAGATGTAATTGGAGTAGTTGATAAAAACGTAGTGGATCTGCGTTTTTTACAAGATTTTAGCCGTCATCTGTCAATCTATCAATAATAATAATAATAATATTGACACACTTTTTACACAAATTATCTTGCCCCAAGTTAAGCATATATAGCCTGTGTTATGTGTTACAAGACAATGATATATTTAATACAATATACTTACTTATACATACATAAATATATTTAAACATCCATGACTCGGAAACAAACATCCATATTCATCATATAAATGCTTGCACCTACCGGGATTCGAACCCGGGACCTCATTCGAACCGGGAGCTTAGTAGGTAGGATCGCTAACCACTCGGCTATACAGGTCGTCAATGACTGCACGTTTCACACATCCGCGTGAATCGCTTTTTTATTACAGTTTTGCTTGGCTGGTTTTGTGACGGCCCAACCTAACGTTACCCTACATGTACCTACGACCAGGAAATAGGGTTAAAGTTAAGTTAAAATGTTAAGTTTTACAATATCAAAATATCTAATTCACAGACAAAAAAAATCCATATAAGAACATTGTAACGTAACACAAAATAGTGACAAATCTTGTTGGTTTATAAGTGTTTGACACTTCATATAATATTAGGTAATAGTAGATTAAAAACTTTTTGCAAGTGGATGGACTTGAACGCTTATCTATAGATAAGAAGACGCAAATCAAAGCCGATAAGTTTTTATTACGGAACACTTATAGATAGCAATATTTCATGTTTGACAGTCTTATCTTTGACTTATCTGTTTAAATCAATCAAACTTGTTTTTGCTCTTCGTCACGAAAAGTGATTACTTAGGTAATCTAATATATAAAATTCTCATGTCGCGGTGTTTGTAGGTAAACTCCTTCGAAACGGCTTGACCGATTCTCATGAAATTTTGAGTGCATATTGGGTAGGTCTGAGAATCGGACAACATCTATTTTTCATCCCCCTTAATATTAAGGGTGATCCAAATTATTTTTGAATTTTTTTGATTTTGTTTTTTTTTTTTAATTTGTTTGATTATGAGTCAGCATTAAAAATACACACTACTTCAAATTTTCACCCATCTACGATCAACAGTTACTTTTGTATCGCGATTTTAATATCGGCAATACAACGTTTGCTGGGTCAGCTAGTATAATACAATAATTGTTATAATTCTGCAGAATGACTCGAATATCTCGAAAATAATTATTTACTAAATTCAGAACTGTATTAATGTAAAACACAAGTAAAAATTATTTCGTAAATTGTAAAATTAGGTATGGACAAAATTTTATTATTATTATATTTCATGAAAATCGGTTTACCCAGTCGAAAGTTCTGAGGTAAGAAACATAAAAAAAAACATACAGACGAATTGAGAACTTCCTCCTTTTTTGAAGTCGCTTAAAAACGAAACATAAGTGGATTAGGTACCTACCTGGTACGATTCTTTCAACTAGGTAATTATCAATTGTAGGTTCTTACGTAATTTTTTACTAAAAACTGCATAGCTCGGTTTAAAATTGAATAATTATATTATATACATATATTGATATACTAAGGACTTATAATCTATCGGTAACAATAACCTCTACCCACATGTCTTGGTATAATTAATAATAAATATCCGGACAACCGAGCCTTGCTCGGATTTTTAAGAATGTACAAACTTGAATTTAAAAAAAAAACTAATAGGACATCTGGATTCGAACAGGGTCTTCTGCTTTCCGGATCACCCAATGTCCCATCTGAGCTGAATAGATCATACGGTGAAACGAAGTACGTTAGACGCATCGCATGACCTGAAATTTTTACCAAATTATAATAAACGAGGTTATCCTCATAAAAGTTCACGGCATACATTACAAGTTGCGTCATGCTCGCTTATAATAAATAAGCACCTGGACGACCGAGCCTTGTTCGGATTTCACAGAATGTACAAAGCTTGAACAAAAAAAACCTAATAGGACATCTGGATTCGAACCGTCTTCTGCTTTCCGGATCATCCATCTGAGGTATTATATAGTGGCGAAATTTACCTTTGTATTCTAAAGTTATTGTAGCTGTTTCTCATTAAAACGGATAAAACTACATTTTTTTAAATCGTAACCTAGCTAGATCGATTTATCGCCCCCGAAACCCCCTATATACTAAATTTTATGAAAATCGTTGGAGCCGATTCCGAGATTCCAATTATATATATATATATATATACAAGAATTGCTCATTTAAAGATATAAGATAAGTACTTAATTACAGTTTTCTTTTAATTATCTTTTTTCTCCCACTTTTTTAGAAATACTTACCATTTGACGACCCCTATAGCCTAGTGGTTAGTGACCCTGCCTACTGAGCTTGAGGTACCTACCGGGATTCGAACCCGGTGGTTCGAATCCCGGTAGGTGCACACATTTATATGATGAATATGAATGTTTGTTTCGAAGTCATGATTGGTTTATATGTTAAAGTATGTATATTGTATTAAATATATCATTGTCTTGTGCCCATAGTACAGGCTATGCCTAGTTTCGGGTAAGATAATTTGTGTATCAGTGTGTCAAAATTATTATATTATTATTATTATTTACTTTTTTGTTACTTTTATCCCGTTCTACAACTATAACAAAGTTACATAACGAAATACATGCAAGTTCGCCATTACCCTTTGGAAGGCGTTTATTATTTTTGATACTTCAATTATTTCCCACTGGTTTTTTTCGAAGTTAACAATAAACCACAATAACAGAATCGAATGTTAAAGTAATCAGAATTGTTATAAAAAGGCTGTTAAAGACAGAATTCGCTAAAATCCCATGAAACGAAATGGAAATTTATTTATTTGTAATTCCTATTGGGAAATAAAAAATATCACGATACAAGCCACTTTGATATTTGTTTTGAGTTCTAATCTATTCACACGTCTATTAAAAAAAACCCTCATATAAACAATTGAGTATTTCGTATGAGAGCGGTCATTGACTAAACAATAGATTCTATTGATCGCAATTAGGCGCCGCGCCGTATTGTTGGTATTCCTTATGTGGTCTGGATCCATCTACTTTACTAGCGGCACGCTATGATGGCCGTTTTGACATAATATAATAGTGATGTGAAATGTCAATTTATCCTCGAAAAAAATATAATCAAATCTATTAGTTTTTGTTGCAAGTAGTACCTGATTAAAAAGGTTTAATAAAACAAAAATATAAATGTTTACTTAATATATTTGAACGAACTGAATATTGGAATGAAAATGAATATACATACTTTATATGCACATAAGAAACATATGAATACAAAAAGAGACCAAAAAAAACGTTTTACAAAAGGCCCGATTTAATCAGATTCGTCCATACTGCTATTTTCACTGTCGTCACTGCTATCATCACCTACATTCACATCTCTGTCATAATCTTACCTTATTAATTTAACAGTTCTATTCACAAACTTTTCCCAGTCTCCTTTAGTCACATGTTCACAAGCTTCTTCTAATATTTTTAGCATTTTTGCTGTGGTAAATGGGGGTTCTGTATTGGGTCTTGCAGCATATCCCTTAATTTGAGCCCACATCAACTCAATTGCATTATACTCGCAATGGTAAGGCGGTAACCTTATAACTCTGTGCCCATGTTCTAACGCTATTTCGTCAATGACGTATCGGATCTTGGTTGGTTTGTTTTCTTTTAAAAGACATACTTATTCCGCATTTAACATATTTATGTTTGCATCTACGCCATCCAAGCCATGCGACGATGTCAGCTTTCTTTTGGGATTGGGCAGGTGGCTTGTCAATTTGCATCGATTGGTATGGGGCGTCGTCCATAATTATAATAGATGGTTCAGGGAGGCTACACAACATTGAGGTAAACCATTCAGTAAACTTTTCTCCATTAATTTCTTCATGATAGTCTGCAGTGGCTTTTGACGCAAAAGCCATGAGAGAACCTTCGACAAACCCGTTGATGGTTCCGGCGTGACAAATTATAAGTCGCGATCCTTTTCCAACAGGAACTTTGGACTGCTGCAGTGTCATCGGTCCAAGAACGGTTTACTGTATAGTTAGCATTGAGCCATGTTTCATCCCAAAACACAACATTTTGCCAATTTTCAATTTCTTTCACTTGCCGTAACAAACTATATCTTGCCATCACGATATCAAATCTTTTCATCCATATTTTGCGTTTGTTACATTGTTTGTATCGAAATCCAACGGTCTTCAAAATCTTCGTTAAAGAACTTTTCCCACCGAAGAATAATCCAGCTTCCTTCAGTGATTGCACTAACTTTTTTCTTGTTGGATACTTCTTCAGTAAATAGTTGCCGTACACATGTCTACGGATGGCATCGGCATCAAAGCTATGGATGCCTACGACTGGTTTTGCTCAAAACAAATGCCGTGTTTTGTGGTAAATAAGTACACCAATAATTAGAATCTTATAAAAATAAAAAAATAAATGTTCGCGGGACCCTAATATAGTTTAGAAATCAATGTAATAGATAAATTTTGTGTCCTAAAATTATACATTCGATAAATTTTTATGACTAACTGCACGTCACTATTGACAATAAAGAACAGTAATTTGCTCCTACAATGTAATTATTAATTAATACGAACCTTCATGAGTGGACAAATGTCAAAACGGCCAACATAGCGTGCCGTGGATTAATGATTTTTTACTGTTTTATGGCTTAACGCACAAATTAACATTAAAATGGTTTTTTAATCAATGAAGTTGTAAATAATTATACAAAATATTTAAAAAAGTAGTATACTCACACACGCCTGTTTCCCGTCGGGGTAGGCAGAGACAACAGAATGCCACTTGCTTCTATCCTTACAAACCTCACGCGCTTCATCTACATTCATTACTCTTTTCATACATGCTCGCCGGTTCCGAGTGCTTCGGACGTTTTCTTTTCTTAAAACGTCCCTAATTTGGTCGACGAATGTCCTACGAAGTCTCCCGCGACCGACTTGCCTACACACACTTGCCTTATATATTTTATAAGTCATTCTTACTTACCTGTGGTAGTAAATGGTGATAAAATGTACCTAGGTATAATTTTGACATTCATAAGCGTCGTATTCGACCTTAATGGGTTCTTCGGGTATTCACCCCTTAAAATTTCAGCTCCAAATCTATAAATAAAATAAATCTACAATAAATACCTTGATATTGGTGCCAAATTGGCATGACTCTACCATTTTTAAAACTTACTTTTTGTTTATGAATCTACATTGAATTACGAAGGAATTACCCGCGAAATCACTTTAGTGTCATGGTGGGCGATTATGACGTCGGCGACTCAGGAGCCTTATTACCAAAATCGAAATACGAAGTTTCGGTTCGGTTACATTTTCCAATTACGAAAGTGATTTGGATCCGAAGATCGATACGAAGTTCGCGAATAGACATTTTGTCTTTCGTTTACCTTATATTCCCAAATTCATTTGACATTTAGTTTTTCGAAAATTTATTGAATTAGCCGTTACTTTGCGGAAATCCATAATTATACAAATCATTTAAGTTTTCTTTAGTGTTAATTCCGCCAATATTTGTCTTTAAAAAACAATTCGACACGTCACAATCTAGCACGAGTCTCGTGCCAGATTTTGGCGAGACAAACCGTCCTGAGGATGCCTCGTGTAGAGGCGAAACACGTGTCGAATTGTTTTTTGAAGACAAATATTGGCGGAATTAACACTAAAGAAAACTTAAATCATTTGTATATTTAGTTTATCGTTGTTTGAGATTAATTATGTACGTAACTACAACTTCACTTTCTATGATTATGTCTATGGTTCCGATATGAAATTCGGATCCCAAGTACTTTGGTAATAGGATTTAATTTTAAGTTCGTCGTTCTTTCATTTCGGACAAATTGTTTTATGTTTGTAATAAATTAAACACACACAAATTTGACATAAACACACGCTCACACTCATGCACATACCTAAACACACACATACATACACGCACACTTACATACACTTGCAAGGGTAGTAACACCTTAGGGAGGAGGGGATGGCTGAAAAACAGCGCTGCATGGAAACACAAATCCATGATTCCATGTCAGGTGAAGCTGAGCCTTTTCCTTTTCCCTTTTGTTTCATCGCGTATCCTAATTGTTTATTTTATATTTGTAATGATTTTTATGGCAATAAAGAATTTATTATTATATTGTTTTCAGTGATGGAGCGCACGAGGCTATGCTTGCTCAAAGTCCGAAGCCAGTCGTTAAAAGTAAAGAGACACAGAGTCAGGACGATTATGAAGCTCTACAAAGTTTCCTTCGCAGCATTAGCTCCACCGCTACTCTACCACCCTACGTCAAGGGAGAAACTTACTCCTCCACCAGGGGTGTTGTCAATCAGGTATTTATATCTCAAATTTATACTTATATTTATATTTCTTTCTTAGCAGGACGTTCAGCTGATGGTAGTTGATACGCCCTGCCCATTACAATTCAGTGCCGCTCAGGAACCTAAAAAAACCCAAAAATTCTGAGCGGCACTACAAATGCGCTCGTCACCTTGAGACATAAGATGTTAAGTCTCATTTGCCCATTAATTACCGAAACACAATACTGCTTCACGTCAGAAAGAGGCGCCGTTGTGGTACCCATAATCTAGTCGGCACACTAGTCACAATTGGTCACACTGATCATGCTGATTACTATTACAACTATGATGGTGTGACGAGTGAATATGGGTCACGGTGTTCACATATGATCAGATTAACCGTATGTTTGTTTGTCCTGCTAGATATAAATAGTAGATAATAATAAGTAGGTCGTAGGTAAAACATAAAGTACCATTGACGTCAATGTGATTACTCAATATAATAAAAATAATATAATATTGACACACTTTTACACAAATTGTCTTGCCCCAAACTAGGCATAGCCTGTACTATGGGTACAAGACAACGATATATTTAATACAATATACTTATATGAACATACATAAATACATTTAAACATCCATGACTCGGCAACAAACATCCATATTCATCATATAAATGATTGCACTGCATGGATTCGAACCCGGGACCTCTAGCTTAGTAGTCAGGGTCACTAACCATTCGGCTATATGAGTCGTCTAATGTTGTTAATTGTTTCGCAATGTTTAATTGATATTGTAATTAATAGCTTTCCCTTTGCCACCTCTTATAAAGAATGACCAAATTCCAAAAAAAAATAATATGTAACGAAAAAATTCGTGGACATGCAGACTAATCGCCTGCATTAATGTCAAAGAAATTCATTTCCAATAGAAATATTTTTTTAATTTATTGCTGAGACTTACAAGATTACATCACGTCATAAAAAATAATAAAGTGCAATTACTTGAACATAAATAGAATATTTTAGTTCAGGAAATTGAGATAAACAAAAAAGGATTGTGTGGTTTTATGAAACCACGGTATAAGTGAAACTTTTTTTCACAGTATAGACATTTAACTAAAAATTTTTAGAATATTATTCCTTTAAGGGTATAAAAATCGCTTTATCAATCTTAATTTTATACTTGGAAAATTGGAATGATAATGGGAAATAATAAAAACAAACAAAATAGCGTGGAGCACTGGCACAAATGAGTAATAGTCTATACACTACACGGTCAGCTACTGCGAACTATAGGCGCCGCCCGACCGTCACGCGACATGCAACACACAGACGAAAAAGTTTGAGACGATGTAATAAAAGTTTCACTTTAAAAAATTTATGATCACTTAATTACACAAAGTAGGTAATTATTATTAAATTAATATATAAAAATACTAGCTGAGCCAGCAAACGTTGTATTGCCGATATTAAAATCGCGATACAAAAGTAACCGTTGATCGTAGATGGGTGAAAATTTGAAGTTGTATGTATTTTTTAATGCTGACTCATAATCAAACAAATTTAAAAAAAAAAGTCAAATAAAATTCGTGTGGACCACCCTTAATATTTAGGGGGATGGAAAATAGATGTTGTCCGATTCTCAGACCTACCCAATATGCACTCAAAATTTCATGAGAATCGATCAAGCCGCTTCGGAGGAGTTCAAAGTTTAACACCATGACAGGAGAATTTTATATATTAGATCTAAAATGTTATAAAAACAATGTATTAACTGATAAATAATACAAATTATTCATAACTCGAGGTTAATATTCACAAATATTCACGGTTGACCTTGTCTTAAAGTACTTGAGATACTGAGAGCTGCACGTGCACCAGGCACTATCGATAACAGTTGAGCGCATGCAAAAAATGTTTAAGATTATATTTGACGCAAATTTTATCTCTATATAGTAAACAAAGTCGCTTCCTGCTGTCTGTCCCTATGCATGCTTAGTGTTAGATCTTTAAAACTACGCAACGGATTTTGATGCGGTTTTAAAAAAAATTATATGAAAATTAGGGACGAGACGAGCAATTCGTTCATCTGATGGTAATTGACACACCATGCCCGATACAATGCAGTGCCGTAACTGCAACCCATAAATTCAGAGCGGCACTACAATAATAGCGCTCGTCACCTTGAGACTAAGTCGCATTTGCTCAGTAATTTCACTACCTACGGCGCCCTTCAGACCGAGACACAATAATGTTTATACATTACTGCTTCACGGCAGGAATAGGCGCCGTTGTGGTACCCATAATCTAGCCGGCATCCGGTGCAAAAAACCTCCTACTGGTGAGGTATTTAGTTTCAGTAATTCGCTCAATTACTGAAACCTTAGATTAAGTTAAGGGGACCAATATTTTTTGGTCCATAAATGGCCGAGATTACCATAAATCCATACTGAACTGAAGTCGGTCGAAAATAACGTTATACTATACAAATAATATGATAAATATTGCAAGGGCAACCGTCATTGATAACACCTCAGTGATATGAAAATCACGTCATTGAAATCGGTAAGTTTATCAGCAGCTCGCTCTTAACATACAATGATTATATTGTTATTATTGGCTGAGACTTAAAACTAGACTTAAAGCAACCTTGGCGTATATTTATTTAAATAAAATGATACAGGATTTGATATGTGCGCGCATCACGGAAATTTTTTTTTTTTTTTGGAAAAGGAGGACGATCGTGCGTACGGGTCACCTAGTGTTAAGTACCCGCCGCCCCTATTCTCTTCAGATGAATCACAGGAGCGTTGCCGGCCTTTAAGGAAGGTGTTCGCGCTTTTCTTAACTGTACCCTTTTTTAAACTACCGGATAGATTTCATTTAAGTCTTCTAAGTTTTATTCTTTACAGACACTTGGCCCTTATCTATAAGAACATTATTGCGATCACGGACTAGTAAAAAAAGGACTCCGCGCCGTGATATTAGCAAGTGAAGCACCTTTATGCTAGTGTGTGTGCGGTTATGGGGTATACCAGTTACACAATTTTTTCTCCCTTAAATAATCATATATCCACAAATACTTTTATAGTATTGTTTTTTATTATATAAAATATTTTATAGCGACGCAAACTGATCTGTCACAGACGATGGCAAATCTCATAATGGCGGCCGATCGGCTTGTTTTAGTGTAAGTGTATGCGTGGGGCTATGTATTTACTCGTCTACAGGCTTGTTTTGGTGCCTCACTGTTATGTAAGGTGACACGGGGTCCTTTTTTACTCGTCCGTGATTGCGATATCTTCATTAAGTGTAAAGCTATGAATCAGCTAGTATTAGATAAAACCGTAGGCTTAAATTATACTAGCGTAAAGACAAACAAATCGTGCGCGGGAGAAGAATCTTTTTAATGGAGATACAGCAAGATAGAAAAGGAAAGCAAATCTGTTGTTAATGTTACCGATTTTAATTGACAAATCGTAAATAGTCAGCCACGCTTGGCATTAGCTACTTACTGTGTTATTACAAAAAAATGTGTTGAACGATTGTTTCAGATGAGTTCTATTACAAATCTGTGTCTTTCTGTTGTTTAACGTTCAACAATCGTTAAACATTGTTTATATTTAAACACGAGTCTAAGGTGTGTCTTACGGATAGACTTTATTTTTATGGAAGACTAGCTGACCCGGCAGACTTCGTACTGCCTCAATCGATAAATGAAACACCTACGGCCTTACAAATAAACTTGATATAAAGTTATACCTGAGAACAAACCAAGAATATGCAAAATTTTGACTATATCGCTGACAATACTATCAAAATTCAATTAGTTATTCATTTTAAACTATTATTTTTATTTGATTTCTGTACGATGGGGTACACATCAAAGGAAAATCAAAATTGTTGTTTTTATTTAATTCTGAGTATTTTCATATTTATTTAACCTGTTAAACCTTCTCTGGACTTAGCCAAATCAGTCCAGCCGTTCTCAAGTTTTAGCGAGACTAACGAACAGCAATTCATTTTTATATATATAGATTTAGATTAAATGATGACAGATAGATGACAGCTGACAAAAATTGCGTTTCGTTACTTTATTTGTTCCTGAACACTTCAATTAATGTTGTGCTTAACGAAGTTTTAGTTAAACACAAGCTAGACACTGTTTCGTAATAATATAAAAGTATAAACTCCATTTTAGACGTCTTTATTGTTACTGACGTTTATATAGTTAGTTCACTGTCTAACAAAACACCTGTCTAAGACATGTTTATTTTTTTTTTGTTATAACACCGATAGTATTCTAAATACTATCCGTACACAGTGACAAATCAAAATTGATCACCATTATCGAGCTGTCGGCTCGTCTACACGCTAGTATTTCTTTGTCTATGGATAAAACAAATCTAGGCGCTGTTTATCCGTCAGTAATATTGACAATAATAATAATATTTACACACTTTTTACACAAATTATCTTGCCTCAAGTTAAGCATAATTATATAGCCTGTGTTATGGGTTACAAAACAATGATATATTTAATACAATATACTTACTTAAACATACATAAATACATTTAAACATCCATGACTCGGAAACAAACATCCATATTCATCATATAAATGCTTGCACCTACCGGGATTCGAACCCGGCACCTCTAGCTTAGTAGGTAGGATTGTCAGTATGACAATCTTAACTATTGTTTGTTTTTTTAATTGGGCACGTACTAGTTTCAGTAATTAACTGTAAACGTGCAGTTACAACCAACGTAAATTAGTAATTAATTAAATTTTACTAATTATCCAAACTGAGTGATTTGTACATATATTATAGTAATGTGTATCTTTATAAACTAAAACTTAATGAGTCTTTAATACATCATGATATTGATGTTCTAGTACGGTATAACTTGTATTTCATTTTTTTTCATATAAGTTTACCAGTGGGAGGTTCCTTTGAATAGGAAGCCGGCTAGATTATGGTTACTGCAACGGTGCCTATTTCTGCCGTGAAGCAGTAATGTGTAAACATTACTGTGTTTCGGTGTGAAGGGCGCCGTAGCTAGTGAAATAACTGGGCAAATGAGACTTAACATTTTATGTCTGACGAGCGCAATTGTAGTTCCGCTCAGAATTTTTGGGTTTTTCAATAATCCTGAGCGGCACTGTATTGTAATGGAT
The DNA here is from genome assembly GCA_949711755.1 of Leptidea juvernica. Taxonomy (NCBI): domain Eukaryota; kingdom Metazoa; phylum Arthropoda; class Insecta; order Lepidoptera; family Pieridae; genus Leptidea; species Leptidea juvernica. The sequence continues at coordinate 5,587,698 of CATIXQ010000011.1, forward strand.
AGGGCGTATCAATTACCATCAGCTGAACGTCCTACTCGTCTCGTCCCTTATTTTCATAAAAACCATTGGAGCACTTACAAACGATCAATTGTGTTTATAACAATTTATATAATACTAGCGGGACCGACAGACGTTTTCCTGTACACACGTGTTAAATAAAAAAAAATCGGCCCAGACGATAGGAGGAGATCACTATAATACGTAGGAGAATTATATGTCGACTGTATTGAGAATCTAAACCAATCTCAATAGCTTGTTTTATCAATATATATTCTACAAAAAAAAATTTCTTTCAACATTGAAATGAACCGAGATAGGTTAGGTTTATGATAAAACTAACCGTTTTGCTGGAAATCGCGAAAACCCGTTTTTGTGACCTTTGACCACGAGTAAATTTTTTTGCACGTGCCGGATCGATGAGGACTTTTCACATTTCCTTTATAATAGAGTAATGAACGATCCTACCAAGTTTCCGGCCTAAAGGGAATTTTTGTAACCTTGGATGTCTAAATTGACCGGACTAATAAGTTTACGTACGTAAATTTATCTCTGTCTTGAATATATACAAATGATTTGAGTTTTCTTTAGTGTTAATTCCGCCAATATTTGTCTTTAAACAATTATTCTAACAATTCCAAAATCTGGCACGAGACTGAAATTCAGTCAGATTTTGGCGAGACAACACGTCCTGAGGATGCCTCGTGTAGAGGCGAAACACGTGTCGAATTGTTTAAACACAAATATTGGCGGAATTAACCCTAAAGAAAATTCAATTCATTTGTATAATTATGGATTTCCGCAAAGTAACGCCTACTTCAATAAATTTTCTCTGTCTTGAAGCTAATATTCTGAACATTTATTTCTCTTTACACGCCTTTTTAATGCTACCGCTGATATGATAGCAATATAAGCCTATTTTATATTGTCACTTTGCAATAATCACAACGCAAGTCTTTGGCGAATCACATTTCTCACCGAACTGGTGCGATCTATTTCGAACGTGCAGTATAGGCTTGCGTTCCAAAATATCACTCGATGTTCATCGAGTTTTATCGAGCGATTAATATCGAACGTGTAGCATTCGCCATACGGTATACGGAACCGTATGTACGTAATATAAGTGGGAACTTACCCTACAACTTATCTTTCTTTAGAGTCGTGATGGCCTTTTTTATTGACATAGCAAACCATAGATTAAAAAACACAAAAACAATCATCGTGAATCAGCAATGATGCTACAAAATTACACAAGTTATATAACATAAGTGACGACATACAGGAAATTGCAAAAATATATTTAGACACCTCCTTTGACGCTCGACAGTGTTCAATTTTAATCATCTAATATATAAAATTCTCGTGTCATGGTGTTAAACATTGAACTCCTCCGAAACGGCTTGACCGATTCTCATGAAATTTTGAGTGCATATTGGGTAGGTCTGAGAATCGGACAACATCTATTTTTCATCCCCCTAAATGTTAAGGGTGGTCCACACGAATTTTCTTTTTAAATTTTTTTGACAACTTTTATTAAATTTAAAAAAATACATACAACTTCAAATTTTCACCCATCTACGATCAACAGTTACTTTTGTATCGCGATTTTAATATCGGCAATAAAACGTTTGCTGGGTCAGCTAGTATTATTATTATAAGTATACCACAAAACGTCAAAGTTAAGCAAGTCATTATCTATTTATAACATTAATACGTAAAGTGAGAATCTTATACCCTTAAATTAAGGATCTCCACTGCGCTCTACCTAATAAAATTCCTCTTTATAATGTTAATTTAAGACTAAATTCGTTACTATTTTGTGCGTCAATTAATATTTAAAGTAATTGTATTTTATGTTCATAACTGACCGCTATAAATGCGAAAATATTCGCACATTTTATTATACTAACAAGTGCTAATTCGACTCTCACTCTCAATGACCAGCAGTTATGCCGAAGGTCGATTACTAGGTACAAATTCAAATTCAAATATTTTTATTCAAAATAGGATTCAAAATCAATTATTGAATGTCAAAAACTATCACCCATTCAAAAGAGACTGCCTCAGACCTGAGAAGAACGGGCGCACGCAACTCAGTGGCCTTTTTAAATCTTAATATCGTAATATCGTACAGTAAACATTAACCCCCTTATTCATAATAGTCTGCTAACTTAAAGCATTGCTAATTCTCACTCTGTCTTCTTCTATTCACCTAAGTCAGAATGAGAAAAAACACTCCTTAGCGGCTGTTAAGTTAGCGGACCATTATGAATAAGGGGGTTATAATCAAAGAGCCTGAGGGTGTCCACTTCATTCCCAGTCTGTGGTTTCATTAAGACAATCGTTTATAAATAACATAAATTTTGTAACACATTTCTTTTGTACAACTTCTGGGATCATATTGTTAAATTATATACATCGCCCAAAAAAAGACTTACTATCTCGATTAAACCGAGTAGTAGGCATAACAAGTTAATGTTTGTTCCTAGTTTACCATTATGATTATCACAGGTGTTTTAATTTGAAAAATCTGTGTTTTTCACGTGACCTTGTATGTTGTTTCCTCACGAATGGACATTTCAGGATTTTTTTTCTTCTCTGAAAAACCACAGTAAATATCATTCTTACTTTTCGTTTTATACAATTAGTCTTCAATACATCTTTTGGTAATGAGCAAGAAATTAAAAGCCTTTTTTATCATTTGTAACATTAAAATTTTTAACAGAGATTATATATTTTTATAATAATATTTCAATCTTTTCATATTACTCTGCAATTTGGGACGGAGCAAAATCCTATGTTGGATTTAAATCAGTCAACTCATTCTCCAGTTATAAGTGTTCGAACAACTATGTTGTGTAATGTATGTAAATTGGAACTAAGTATTTTTATGATGATCTCACTAATAGTACTTATAAACGCTATAGTTTGTAAGAATAGATACGTACAGATGAAATGATATGATTATTAATTGTAGTGCAAAAGTTTTAGGTAGCTACTGCACATACTTCTATAAACTATGTTAAACGATTTTTTTTCGATTTGAAATTATTTTGCGATTTAGAAAAGCTTGAGCAAGCCGTAGAGCTGGCCGTGTGAAATACATGGTGTGCCCAAATGTATGCCTATTGCCTTTAAGATTCAACCCTGCTATTTGTTAATAGTAATTGAAAATGCAACTTTAATGCTGCAGGCGTTTAAAATTAATATTTCTCTCGCCAGCATACGTCCAACCGCCTGCACGCCCGTCCCATTCGCCCGCAACCGGACCATAACATAATATCGCGCACTCGGTTGTTTTCCGTCATCGTCATAACTATTCATATAGTTGTCCAATCAATCAATTTGTAACTACCAAATGTGCGTTAGAAATAAATTAAAACTTTTTAATGTATTTATGGTTCTCTATTTTCGTGATAATGGCTTACACATAAAGATAGATTTAAGCTGTCGCTGGCTTTTTTGTAAGTCATTTTATAATAACAGTTTTTGCGGCGCACTCATGAATAGCTTGCAGGTGGCAGCTTTTTTTCCTACTTACTGACACTGGACGTATCTCGGAACTTATTATTATGGATAATTTAGATTATATCGTTAAAAATTATAGCGCAGTTATGTGGTATTCTGATGTGCAAGCTATATTATTGTAAACTTTCATTAAAATCTATTCATTCTGCGTGAGAGAGTAACAAACATATGTCCATACATTCTTACAAACTTTCGCCTTTATAATATTTGTAGGAAGTAGGATAGTAGGATTGCAGTAAGTTAACCAGAATACAACATTTTTAGTTTTATTTCTGAGGGTATCAGTCTGTGTTTTGTTTCCGCCGCTTCCGAGTCTAGATAAGGCAGCACACAACTGGCCATCAGAAAGACAACATTCCTTCTAATCTATTCCGACATCCACGAATGCCTGTCCCTGTGTATTTTTAATTGTAAACGCAAACGATACCTTCACAGGAAGTTGTGTTATTTTAAAACTTTACCAGTGGGAGGCTCCTTTGCACAGGATGCAGGCTAGATTATGGGTACCACAACGGCGCCTATTTTTACCGTGAAGCAGTAATGTGTAAGCATTACTGTGTTTTGGTCTGAAGGGCGCCGTAGCTCGTGAAATTACTGAGCAAATGAGACATAACATCGTATGTCTCAAGGTGACGAGCGCAGTTGTAGTGCCGCTCAGAATTTTTGGGGTTTTTCAAGAATCCAGAGCGGCACTGCATTGTAATGGGCAGGGCGTATCATTTACCATCAGCTGGACGTCCTGCTCGTCTCGTCCCTTATTTTCCTAAAAAAAATTGAAAGTAAGTCTGTGGGCATCGTCATAATTCGAGACATCAGTACCTACCGTTTGCCCTACTGCTAGTCCAGTCAATAGTAAAGCTACGTATTATCATCAACAGAGGTCATGTGTCATCAAATTAGTGTTTGTTTCTTTATAACATTGCTTGGGGTTTTTTTATTTGAAGTCTACATTCATTACATTAACATGGTAGTTTTAGATTCAATAACATAAAAGGAGCTGACTTTTAACGAAGGGGCCATTGTTAATTTTAACGAATGTGGTGAAAACCACATGGATCAAAAAATTCTTGGGGTAATACCGCCTCTTAGATCATTAATACGTCTAGATAGACTATGACAGCTGTGAAAAAGTCCAAAACAATTCAGTTTAGAGTAATCCTCTATTTTGAGCAATGCACGCACACTAACAAAAGTGTCACACAAATCACGCGAATGAGACGTACTATTATACCCTTAGAATTTAGGGCATAAAGCTGATTAAGCATTTAATATTGATAAGTCAATATTTTCATTATTATAATATGTATATACACCACGACCTAACGGGAGTAAGGGCAGTAGATAGTCAGTCAATCGCCGGTCTTTTATCCTAATAAACGTGTTATATTTAGAGTGGGTACTTATTCTACCAAATCTATGTCTCTGTATCTTTTCCACTGTTTTTATTAATACTTGTATTTGTGTGAATAAACTCTTCTTTTAAAAAGAGAGATTTTCACACACAGTACGTAGCTTGTCATGCACACTAAAGTACTGGCTTGTTTCAATCGGTTGTCCAACAGCAAGAGACTACCTAAACGTATAAATTACCTAAATACCGTCTCTTCTCATTCCATGGCGGTATCATGGCAAAATATTTTACGATGTCGCCTGCTACTTTGTTGCCGTCATTCCTTGCTCGCAGCTTTAATTGCCTTCTCACATATCCATTGATAATTTTGTTTTATATTTGCCACATCCGGCATACTTCAGATATCAAGTCTTTGTTACTGTATCTCCAAGGTTATGTTACCTATGTTATTTTTTTGTCGGCTGACTCGGATACTTTTCCGTCTGTTATCCATATGAGCTTATTTGCAAAAATAATTGATTCCTCTAACTCAGTGTTTCCTGTTCAAGAAGTCCACATAATTCAACAATATTTTACTATATCTGCTCTAATTCCCCCAACTATTGCAGGTCGTGTCTAAAGTGACCATAAAGAAGTAATAGAACCAGCCATTGTTTTATATACCATAATACCCAACAGGCCATTTTACGGCATTTAGCACACAATTTTTTCCACTTTTCTGCATGAGGCAGAGATATGGACATTGAAAGTAGTGGACCAGCGAACAATTGACGCCTTCGATATGTGGTGTTGGCGCCGCCTGCCCAGGAGATCCTTTTGCTGTCAAAACGCAAATGTCACTGTCTTAAAAGAGCTCAGGATTCAAAGGATCAGCGGTTGTCTGAATTTTGCCTATAAATAATCCTGAAATATTTCGTGCCCATTGCTCGCCGAAGCGAAGATAGTCGCGAAAAACGAAGAAGGTGGCAGGGAAGGTAGAGGGAAGGGAAAGGATCGAGAGGCCGAAGTCCGAAGACATGGTCGGATCAGATATCCGAACATCTGAATATCCCTGACAACGTCGCACTGTAATAGGCCACCGACCATAACCGATAATAATAATAATAATAAAATTGACACACTTTTTACACAAATTATCTTGCCCCAAGTTAAGCATATATAGCCTGTGTTATGGGTTACAAGACAGATGGAAGAGAGCTGTTGTCAGACCACAGAGTCACGATCCTTAGCAATCAGGTGACAAAGAATAAGAAGAAGTAGCACACAATGTCTCTTTTAAGTGACACAGTAAGAGAAACTGGCCTGTAAATAGTGTCGCAGCAATACCTGTCGACGCAGTTTCTATGGCTATGTCTATGTCTGTTTTCCATGCGACCTTATATTTGCTAATACATATTAATATAGCTATTCCTACATAACTTATAAACTTAAACTTAGGTACAAAGTCATTTAAAAACCGAAAATAAATAGTTGAGTACTTAAAATTAAAAAAATTTAACTTAAGATAAAATTTTCCACGGGTGAAGTCGCTCTCCTCTAGCTCTAGCTCTATGGTGCCTAAGCATATCGTATGACCGCTCTTCGACAACACTTCCCTTATCTTATAGCTTTTTTCAATAGCTTTCTAATAAATGCACTCAAATCATCATAATTATAAACAATCTATTGCTACACGTATATTATAATACGCATTGACAGAACGCTGCGCGAGCGCCAAAATCGCCCCGATTTGAGGCATACCGCGCGATCAGAGTTTCCTGGAACGGAAAGGTTAAATGTAATGCAAACCGGAATAATAAGCATGTTCTTGGTACTCTTTCAGTGCACGTTAGAAGATCTAAAACAAACTCAGCATGAGACATAAAATAGGCCTGCCAGACAAACAACTTCAGTAGATTTAACCTTAAGACTTAAGACCCACAAAACAAATGGGGTTTCATAATGTAAAATTTGATAACGAGTGTAAAACTTTTGCAATTAATGAAAGAGTGATAGTGTGTTTCGACTTGACTTCAAAGAAGGATCCGTACTGGGGCACAGATAACTCATTAAACGCGCAGGCCTCAATGGCGGAAGGGGTGTAATACGCAGATCGCACCCATCATACAGCCAGCGTTTGACGTACGTTGCAATGATAATATAGGTACTATTAATGTAAGTGCCTACGCAAATATGCCAATTGGCACAAAGTTCAAGACTTACACCTTCTTTACAGACGCGTATACCTTACTTAAAGGCCGGCAACGCTCTTGTGATTCCTCTGGTGTTGCAAGAGAATTTGGGCGGCGGTGATCACTTAACACCAGGTGACCCGTACGCACGTTTGTCCTCCTATTCCATAAAAGACTAAAAAAGACTATTTGTAACACAGCAGATGAACCATGGCTATCAAGGTTGGAATGATCACCTACTAACAAGTGAATTCTCGTCTGATGTTTACAGTATAAAATTAGGCAATTAACTTATATTCTCGGTATTACTATAATACTCATAGGTTGCGGTTACGCCTTAATAACAAGGTTAATTTAGATAATTGCTTTTCCTTGTTGGCAAATAACTGAACATATATTAAGTATAGGACCGTTGTGTGTCAAGTTCATAGTCGTCATTGTATATTTTTAATTAAGAATTTGAGTAATCAATTTGTATGTAATAAAACACGCATGAATTGCGGTTGCTCTGTTAATTTTTAGCAAATTGTAGTCAATATAAAAATACAGTTTTAATTCAATCATAATTACACACTGAAAAAAGATATTTACTTAAATGTAAATGTACTAATTCAGCTAATCAAATACTTTATTTGTTTAGTTGTTAGCAATTCTATGAGTAAAGAAATTTAATAGCTTTATTTATATAGTACTAGTAGCTTTTACCCGCGACTTCGTCCACGTTGAATTGTTCCTTTGGGCATTTTTTTTATCTTTAGGATACTTTTCAAATAATACACATACGATACTCTTTCCGCTGCTGGCAGCGCTCTTCTATGATATAGCGCATATCCCTTGTCATTGTGGATAGTCTCTTTAATAGTATTTCACTGTGAATTTTAATCTCCTATTTCATCCCCATGTAGGTCAAAGCTTCAAAAATGCTCGAACAACTGTTTATAAATTATTTCTTATCAAGTGCCTAAATACAAAGTTTCATGCTTATATCTTCGATATCGACGAATTTCCATACAAAGTGCCATCCCCTATTTCAACCCTTCCATTTATATTTTTGCAATAAAAGTAGATTATTTCCTTTTTCAAGCCCTAGTCTGTACTAAATAATAACAAAATCGTTTCGGTGGCTTAGGCGAAACAAACAAACTTACATTCACATTTGTAATATTTGTAGGCATGTACGTAGCATGGTCATTCGTTTGGACGTCAATATAATTAATGTTAGAGGGCGCAAACATCCAAGAGGTTCACTTGATGGAAAGTGAGTATAAAACAACCGCGCCATCCGCACCACCAGGATCAAGAAATGCGTTGCCGCCCTCGAATGCTTGGGACGGAGCCAGTGACTATTACGTAGTATTTACATCCTCTTTGTTCTAATCTAAAGAGAGGGCTAAATAATTAATTATAATGCATATATAAATAAAAAAAACGAAACTTTTGAAGTTATTCTTCTTCTGGCACGTTTTGAAAAAATTATGATGGTGAAATTTTAAGATGCGCGCGCATCACTGTATAACAAAAGTAACACGGTGAAGTTGGTCCCTAAAATTTTTTGACCTTTTCGATATTCGTTATTTTTTCGACAGGCAAAGGGTTCAGCCCATACAGCCGTATTCGTTATTTAATAATTAATTTTCAATGCAATCTTTGCAAGATTTTTACATTATTGTTCTTTCTACAAACGTAGAATAGCAGGAGGAATAAATAATTTTAAGGATTTTTGCTTTGTTACGCCAAAGAAGTAGAACTTCTTGCGTGCATACATAAGTACACACACGTTTTTAATCAAATATTTTTAAATGTATCATTTGTTATTATACCTATTCTATTATTATTGTTAATTGTTGCAGTGCCTTATAACTTGCGCAGTGCTGATTCTGGCTGCCGGCGCTGGTCATCCGATCGGATTCTCAGCAGTAGCCTTACCCCAACTCAGGATAGAGAACAGCACCATGAGGATAGATGAAGAGATGGGATCATGGATAGGCAAGTATTTAATTTATTGTAATGTATCAAACGGAAATCTTGTACATGGACATGTACGTTGGACATGTAGCGAGAGTCTGCGGTACTAAAACTATTGAAGACAACCTCAGCAAACATCGATAGATGGTGGGAAACTATTTACATAAATAATTGTGTACCTTATTATGTTGATTTTTGAAGTATAAATAACACGGAAAACGAACGAAATTAATTCAAAATGCAAAAGTACTTCAGACTATTGTACAACCCTTTGCAGCCATTTGTATTATACGTCAAAATTAGTTTTCTGAACGCTCGCGAGTGGCGCTTCAAATAGGCACAAAAAATTTGCTGTCAAACATATGGAACAGCCTGTCGAGTGGTATTTATACAGGTCAGTGAACTGGCCTCACATCGACAACGCTGTGGTCAACCCTCAAGTCATTACCGCGGAGCAACAGATTTGATGTTCTAGTAACACTTAAACTTCGACCGACAGTTTCGATCGAGTCGAGATTCAGTTTTACTAAAGTACATTTATTCATTTAGGTAACTACCATAATTGTATCCCCGAGCACTGGTGGCATTTATAACTCTACTCATAGTCATGACACGTTCCTGGCTGTACAAGTAGCTAACAATCTCAACCAGCAATAGCTGACATTGTAAGCTATTGCTGGTTGAGACTCGTATTGAAGATGGAATGCTAAATTTAATACATACTACACGGCCATTTTATCTCCGGACCTCGCTGGAACGTGAGGTCCTCCCCGTTTTCCTTTCAACCCCTCGCGCTCGTCCTGTTGCGTCAGTACGGTTTGCAGTTTCATTGATATTTTCGTGCTATCATTGCTTTGTTTTTGAAGTTTTTACTATTACGTTTTGCCTTTTGTTGTTAATAGTTCTGTAGGTTATATTGTTGTCTATGTGGCTATATAGTACTGTTTGAATAATAGTGTTTTTTTATTCAACCCAGACTTTTAATAAATTTTCATCATAATATTCAAATATATGCGTCACAATATCCTAGTGATCCTTGTTTTGAACACCGTAACAAAGCGACTCTGTGACGTCATCGGCGTCAGGTCTAGAGATTATGTAACCGGTTAGTATTTGATTGAAGTTGGGTGCAGAATTAATATATTACTAGCTGACAAATATATGTTGTCTGATGATGAAAAATAGATGTTGTCCGATTCTCAGAACTATCCAATAGGCACTCAAAATTTCAAGGCCAAGCCGTTTCGAAGGTGTTTAACTACAAACACCGCGACATGAGAATTTTATATATTAGATTGTACGTTAAGTTTTCTTACGGTAAGTTATTTATTGGTGTAAACAATATCAGGTAGAACATTGTTTACTTCGTCATACGTTAGGTGGTTTCTTTTTACTTTGAATATGAGTGAAATGTTTTCCACTGGTTATTATTTTTTTGTAATATAAGGCATCAATATAAATTAGGGTGAGGATGGTGAAAGGATGAGGAAATTATGAGAGGGCTATGCTTGGAGTTTCCCTGCGAGATTGAATCAGAAATGAGAAGATCCGTAGGAGAACTAAAGTTACCGTCTTGGCCCAGATTATTGCGAAACTGAAGTAGCAGTAGGCAGGGCACATAGCTCGACGGACAGATGGCCGTTGAGGCAGTAAAGTCCTCGAATGGCGACCACATAACGGAAGACGTAGAGTTGGTAGGCCCCCCACAAGATGGACCGACGATCTGGTCAAGACGACATTGTCTAGCAGTGGACGTCTTCCGGCTAAAATGATGATAGTCAAAGAATCGACACAAATTGTAATAATGAGAGGAGTCCTACAAGATCCCCAGATGCCCCACTAACCGTAACTTAGTTATGTGAGCACTAACAAAGAGAAATCCATTATTTTTGTCTGAATTAATTTATTTCTGTACTTCTGAAGTTTACTTCAACGCCCCTGTGATTATATCACTTATAACTGCGTCGAAATATCAGAAAACTCAGAAATACTCGTAAAGTGACTCACGCAAACTAGACAAATCATTATTAGTAACACTTAAGTACTTAACAATTTAAAAACCATGACCGTTTTAACGTTACTAGTTAAATTTTTAGTGCCATTCTTTAGGACTAATTATTGTAAGAATAGATTTCTTATCAGAGCTTGCAGAAGACACAATGACTGTTATAACCACATAGACATATTTCGATGTAATAAGTACGATTTTGTATCTTTTGTTAAAAAATTTGGTACCCAAAGGTTATATTTGTATGAGTGAATTTATTGGCTCTTTTAAGTTATTTTTTTGCAATTATTTTTAATAAGTCTTAAAACTTCACTATGGATAAGGGAATAAGGGATTGCTTGTAACTAATTCCCTTAGGCTTCATAAGATACATAATAGCTTTAAGGGTAAATGTATACACTTTTATAATAAAGTCCCAGCCACTGTTCAGGCATTATTTATAAATAAATTTAAATGTTTTATAAAAAATGGTTCTGTCGTAAATCCTATTACTTCACTGCTGAATATCTAAATGATCGGACAGCCTGGGACTAGATTGTGATTATTTTATAGCGATAGAAATGACTGTACAATATTGCATATTTTTATTGAAAAGAGCGCAAAAAAAGAAAGCTGGGAGAGTTTCTTGCGCCGCTTCTTCTCTCTCAGAGCGCCATTTGTTTCCGAAGCGGTAGTAATATCTAGTAGTTATTAGAAATGACATCGAAAAGAATTCTACAGGAATCAATTTTGAGAAAATAAATGCCTTTAAAGTAATAAGCATCGTTAGGAAATGTTTTGGCTAGTGTAAAATTTATCGTTTATACCTTTATGTAATATAAATAGCTGTAAGTTTCTTTATACAAATAAATAAATAAATGGCCTAACGAACAGTACCTATGTAAATAAACAGAAAAATAAAACAAACAGTATTGGAAATGCATAATACTGCTCATTCAACACAAACGTCTTCAGGCCAATCAAAATTTTATTGCAGTTGATGATTCAAGGCTTACAACTATTGCCATATAGCGCGTCCCACACGCACGGAAAATACATAAATAAAATGATGCTTTTAGGTTTATTGTGGAACATTTACCAAACTGGTATTATTTCGAAAAGTTTTATTGTATTAACTGCTGGTAGACCTTAATCCATACTAAATAATACGCTCGTTTGTCCTCCTTTTCCTTTAAAAAAATATTAAGCGCTTGTATGAAAGTATATATTTTTTGTTTCATCAAATTTGGTTGGTGCGATTAGAAGGCAGTTGGCAGCAGAGATTGCAAATCTTTATATGATTAATTGTGGACACGATAGACGTTGTCCTGTACACACGTCTTAAATTTGAAAAATCGGTCCAGCCGTTAGGAGAAGATCACTAACATACACATAACAAAAAAAACTATAAAAATATTTCAAATGTACACTTTCTTTTAGAGATATGGAATAAATGGCTTTATTATTATTATTATACACATGAGCAGGAGAATAATGTTATATGGACGGAATTGAGAATCTAAAACATTCTCGAATCCACCTGAAGACACATAGAAAGCTTCATTAAAATCGATCCAGCCGTTACGAGGTGTTATACACTAATATACACATGAACTATATATATTAAGATGTAATTCTTGTGTGTATGTCACTAAACACCTCCTAAACGGCTGGAACGATTTCAATAAGTTTTTTTAAACGTCTTCAAATGGATTCAAGAATGGTTTGCATACACAATGGAACTCCTCCTAAACGGTTTTGATGAAATTTTTTGTGTGTGTTCCAGTGAATTCGATTATGGATTAGATTCACAATTCATTCCACTGGAATGTTTATTTAATTAATATTTTATTTGTAAATTGTTGTTGATCTTGGAATTTTTTACATTGGATCTCATTGTCGAATATTGAAAACTATTAAAATTTCAATGAGTCCCGATTGTAGGCGATTAGATTTAGAAAATTTTTGTGTTATCATTGTGTTAGAAAAAATCACGTAGTAATTGAAATATTACATTAAGATGTAATTAGGTTGTGTGTAAAAGGTTTTGAGGTGTACGTAAAAGCTATATAGATTGCAAGTACATACTTAATGCGGTTTTGAAGTGAGTATATTACATATATTTCCATAAATATATGGTTTTGGATAAGAATTCACTTCACCTTCTTGGAGCTCCATTTTTTTTTTATGATAATAAGGGGCGAGACGAGCAGGACATTCAGGTGATGGTAATTGATACGTCCTGCCCATTATAATGCAGTGCCACTCAGGATTCTTGAACAACCCAAAAATTCTGAGCGGCAGTACAATTACGCTCGTCACCTTGAAACATAAGATGTTAAGTTAAATTTATTTGTATATTTAATAACAGAAAAATTTTCATAATTTTCCAAACTGTTACAGTTTATTCAATAAGTTTCAAATCTTCCATATATTTAATGAAAATGGTCTTTGTTTGAGGCTCTTTCACGCCTAAACCACTGATCGTATCGACATGAAACTACCACCATTCGATGTGAAATTTATTCTAGATGGTTTATTTTTCGAATTCCAACGTTTCTTCATTATTTTATTTCCTTTTAAAATTCGCCCAGCAAAGCGGGCGGGAACGCATAGTTTTCATATATAAGTCTTAACGTGTGAAAACATAACGTGTTTTTTCGACCAATTTCCTTGCCACATTACACCTATCCACACCTTGACGTCCAGAAAAGATTATTTTTAATGTTATTATTTTCTTTGTTAGCAGAATATAAGCTTAATTGTTAGTAAAATATATTTTATGTACCTCACAGCTTATTTGACTTGATATAGGTACACTCATATTATCCTGTAAGCGCGATATAACTAAAAAAAATCTGTTTCGGAGAAAACTGCTTTTTTGACATGTCGAGAGTAGATCACTACCTCAACGTTTCGCATATGAGTCGTGCAAAACGTAATTGTGTCGCTAGTACGTAGTAGTAAAAGATTTCAATGCCCCCTTAGTTTTGTGCTAATCATATAATAAAATATTCATACAGATGCCAGCTCAATTCAATGTACCTGAAGCCAGCTTTCGCAACCGAACGATAAAAATCGTACATGTACGATAATTTAATAGCTTCGTACGCTGTACGATGGTACACTACTATCGTACGCAGATTATACGATAATTTCCATTATGTATGATGCAAATTTTTAAAATTGTAGTGATAGTCATAGCCGATTAACAATGAAGGTGATTTTTGCAGACAGCGCCATCTCTTGGCTCATTTCTTTCTTAGGACAATATATGGACACATTCGGCTGCCGAGTGCTGCTTCATGGCACAATTCTTTTATTGGTTGCTAGCATGTTGCTATAGGTAGGGTAGGGAGGGGGAATGGCGTTCACTTAAGGAAAATATGGTGTTTTTTTTCAAATTAATTATTATAAATCAAAATTAAGCAAAGTAACAAAATTTTAATTATCGAGTAATCACCAATTTAACAACAAAAGCATCTTTAACCTACTATCAATAGAAAAACATTAAAAAAAAACATGTTTGAGCCGCATTGCCCCTGACTGTGGGTAATACCGCTCAGGGTAAGGGGGCTAAAACATTTTTTATCGAATTTAAAAAGAAATATACATTTTAATTTAGGAAATAGTTCTAAGATCAACCTTTTACAATAAAAAAGTCTACAATCACCAAAGTCTTCGATATCAAATCGACTTCAATTATTATAAAATAAAATAATAATAATAATTAGAGGTAGTTCAAATTAGAAATAGAAATATTTTATTTTAGACACATCAATCATAGAGATATCCCTCTGGCGAATGCCAATCTGATCATATAGCATGACCCCACAGCCCGCAGATGGTGGTACAGCGATACTCGTTATTTTATTCCAAATCCTTCGCTAATAATAAATTTCTTTAAGTTTTATCATCCACCATAATTTTGACATTACTGTCATCGTCGCAATGATGCTCTTCAACTTTACTCTCTGAAGAACTTTCTTGTAAAGATTTTGTCTTGTAAGATCTTTGTTGAATAATATGTTAAGGGTGTGAACACTGCCTTATGCAAAACCTTGACAAAACGAGCGGCATACATGAGCGCTACTTGTGTAAATTGGTTTTGAAGCCAGTGTCACAATGAGATGTCTCTTTTTACTAGTTTACACTTACAACGTCACTTGAGTTATAATAATGAAGTGTTAATGTATCATAACTAATAGTAGTGTAATTGTTTGCTGCACGCTATGTCCAATATAGAAAAATTACGATGTAAGCAATACTATGTGCATTGACTAATATATATTATACAGTGCGGTTTTCAAGTAGCTTTCTTCCACGTACTACAAAGCTGTGGAATGAACTTCCTTGTGCGGTGTTTCCGGGACGATACGACATGGGTACCTTCAAAAAAAGCGCGTACACCTTCCTTAAAGGCCGGCAACGCTCCTGCGATTCCTCTGGTGTTGCAAGAGGTCGTGGGCGGCGGTGATCACTTAACAACAGGTGACCCGTACGCTCGTTTGTCCTCCTATTCCATAAAAAAAAAATATAACACATACATATATTATGTATGATGTATTCATTGTATGCTTACCTAAGATTAAGATTGGTCTCCGCTGCGCTCCAAATAGATACCGCAGTCGTAGTCGCAAAGTGCGGCAAATAATATGCCCACTGCTCAAGTGGGCGTACTCGAGTTAGTCTCGAACAGTGTGTGTCGTTGTCGTGCCACATGTTCTGTTAAACTTTGATAATAATTGAAACTTTCTCAAATCAGCGACATTTTTGAGATTCCTTTAGTTCGAAAGAGAAACCCACTCAATACATTATTTTCCAAATATGTAAGCATCTTAGATTAAAGATTGATCTTCGCTGGGATCCAACTAGATACCGCACTACCTAAGAACAATAGCTTTTTTATTACGGAAACTATTAGATGCTTATGTGCGTCTTGCACTCAATGGCATCTTTAAAATTTTGTAACATAAGCTTTTTACATTTTACATTGAAATTAATAAAATACAAAATGCTTCCTGATGATATGTGATCTCAGTGTATTTTTTAATTCTTGTAGTATTATTTTAATATAGTTAGACTGGCTCGAGTACGCCCACTTGGGCGTAGCATTAGTTGCCACACTTTGCGACTAAGCCTGCGCGCTATTTGGAGCGCAGCGGAGACAAATCCTTAATCTATGTACCTACCCACATTATTTTTATTTACCATAATTGCTTTCATTAAAAACTATGATGTGTGTACATATTTTGATGAGTATTTAATGTTTCACAGCTAGCATACACTCGGCCGCAACACCGTTGGGCTCAATGATATCTGGGCCCATCATGGAGGCTATCGGCAGGAAGACCACGCTTCAGGCATCCACTGTACCTCTGGTGATAGGCTGGATCCTGATAGGAACGTCGGGCCATCACGCATTGCTGTTACTAGGCAGAGTTATTTGTGGGTTTGCGGTGGGCGTTCTGGCTGCTCCCTTACAGGTATCACAAACAAAGAGGATGTAAATAGTACGTAATAAGAGGTAGGACTGCCTAAGTAAAAATGCCGAAGTAAAAATTGAAATTTAACTTAGTAGGAAACGTGCAGTCATTTGACATAAGTTTGTAATAGTAGTAATTAGAGTATCGCGATTGACCACGAAGTATAATCCGGCTAAGTTTGAAAGCGAACAGTTTCTTGAAACGTAGTGGATCTCCTTTTTTGACTGTTTTTTTTTTTAATGAAAAAAGGAACGAGACGAGCATGTCGTTCAGCTGATGGAAATTGCTTCGCCCTGCCCAAAAATTCTGAGCGGTACAACACTTGCGCTCATCACCTCGAGAAATAAGATATTAAGTCTCATTTGCGCAGTAATTTATTGGCTACGGCCCCCTTCAGGCCGACACACAGTAATGTTTACACATTACTGCTTCACGACAGAAATAGGCGCCGTTGTTGTACCCATAACCTACTCAGCATCCTCTGCAAAGGAGTCTCCCACTGGTGAATTATATATAATCTGATATGAATGAATGGACGTGTCATACAATTGAGTGAATCGTTTTTCCTTAGAGAGTGTCACTAGGCTGATGACAAAATATGACATGTTTAACAAGTGACGTTAGTCTCGTGGCATCAAGTGAAAGTAATTATAACAGGTCGGCCATTAACCTATTTAGTGTGTTTTTAATAATGCCTAATAGCCTAAGATCCCATCAATCGATTCTGCATTTCAACTGATTTAGCTAGCTACCGCTTTTTTTTTCAATTCCTTATATATTTTCCTTTAAAATTACATAAAATTAATTAAAAAACATTACTTGCTCACACTTAACTGCAGCGAGAATCGTATATCGCAATCATGGCAACCTCTGCTTGCCCTATTTTTTAACTGGCAACCATAGTTTATCGTAAATAGTAAATATAAAACTCAAATTTTGTATTAAAATTAAAAAAAAACAGACAGCTTAATGTAGCGGCTCACTGAGAGCTGGCGAAATTATTTTTTTCAATTTTTTACATAATTTCCTTTAAAAAGTTATTAGCTATGTAATTTTTACGTTATTTAGGTTAAAGTATTCTGTTTATTTAGGCTTTTTATGTAATAGAAGGACAAATGAGCATGCGGCTTACCTGGTGTTAAGTGGTCATCGCCGCCTACATTCTCTTGCAGCACCAGAGGAATCACAGGAGCTTTGCCGGCTTTTAATGAAGGAGTACGCGCTTTTTTTGAAGGTAGCTATGTCGTATCGTCCCGGAAACACCGCACAAAGAAGCTAATTCCACAGCTTTGTGGTACGTGGAGGGAATATCAATATCTTATAAGGATATATTTCATAATTAATAACGTAAAGTTTGACAACATTCTGTTCGCGCCAAGATTAATGTTATTTAAGTCTTACAAAATAAATTAGATGCAGAACATTAAAACTCACCTTTTTTCTTTGACCGTTTGCACCCATCGCTAGCTATTGAAATTACAGGTTGCTAAGAAACCGTGTTGAATTTATTACTACGGAAAACAAATGACTGTTTTACATATTCAAGAATTCAGAACGGAATATTTTGACATTTATTCGATTTTTCGGACCAGAGGAATAGACGAATATATTGTGTACGTATAGGATCGAAAAGCAAATTTCAGTCCAGGATACGATTAATTTATTAATTAAAAAAAAATATTTGAATATTTCATCGGTTTGTTTAATGGACAAATTCTATACCAATCGACAGTATGCAGTCCATAGTTAAGACGAAGAGTAAGCAGAAAACACGCAAACATGGTGTTTTTAGACAAGTTTTGTGGTGAAAGTATAGAATTTCGAGCTATGAACACTACTTAATCCTGTTACACATATCCTTAAGTCTTATTTGTAGGTTGCTAATGCTTGCTGTTGGTTATAGTTAACACTGCCGAGCCTTTTTTAACTACCACTTTTCTTTGAAGTTAAACAAGTTTTTTGGCATGGCGTGACGCATTTTTTTGGTACTTCTCTCAGAAAAGTTATTCTTATAGCTTGTACTTTTTTGTGTAGGTTCATTTATTCAGATTAGTAGTGAATAACGAGAATTTTAAGCATAGTTTTCCACGCAAGAATTTTGAAAATATTGGCTTTGTTACATAGATGGCGGGCCGGCAGCCGTGAACTCATATCGCTCAAGGTCGCTGGCATTTAGTGTCGCCCTAATGCAAAAGGTTAGGTTGTCTATTTTTTTCCTGTCACAAGTCATGGGTTGGCAGTTATGAACAGGTTAATCGGTACCAGTAACTTGCACCGGTCTGGCTATTGTATGAAACTTAAATAAAAGTAAAGTTTATTTAATTACAAACACGGTGATTTAGGGTTGATGCGAAGAAATCACTCCTGAATACCGGTTGCGGAATTTTTAAAGATTCAATACTGCTCCGAGTGAATATGTGTGACTGAGAGGTCCCTACCAACTATCCCAGGCGTTAGAAGAGGATACAGCATAGCACCTGTTCGTAGTCTAAATGGCCGTTAAAGATATAGCATGCTATCTGCTCTTGAAGACAAAAAGGATAGCGATAGACTCGTACATGCTGCGCATCATTTTGGAGTAGTTTAATATTGAAATAGAGTATTAGTTTTTAATTTCTTTTTATCAATTAATTATATAGAATTTGTCCATTAAACAAACCGGTGAAATAATAAAAAAAAAATAATAATAATAAATAAACGTATCCTTCAATTTGCTAGGCAACCCATATGCAATATATTTATTGACATATTAAATTTCATAAAAAATATGTTTCATCCAGTAACCAGCTGGGTGAAGCTCGTTCTATACCGGGATCTTAAACTGTAATGTTCGGGTGGTCAGAGGGGTCTTGAAATGACAACAGCGAAGTTACGACGAAATAAAGAGTTTATTAAATAAGATTAAAATGCACTTACTACTCTTACACTAACTCTCAATAACTTATTGAATTAACTTCAGTTACTAGAGCGTATCGGGCACTACTCGGGGAACCATGAGCTATGGAGGACTAAGAGGAACTGACTATACGGCCGGGCGGCAAAATAATCTAAACATCATTTAGCTGGAATGTTAATCTAAATAAACCATAACTTATAACTTAATATAAACATCATTTAACCAGAATAGTAATCTAAATAAATAATAACATGAACTTCGATTTGGTGACCAATTTACTAAGAATGTCAATCTAAACAATGATTTCCCATAGTCGTCATCAAATGGCTCTATGGTGAATATATTTCAATATCAAAAGTTAATAATATGCAAATATTACGAAACTATAAAGGTAAAGGAATCAAACGAGTTTGTAAAAAAAACTTGTTTGAATGAAAATATTGTAAGTCGCAATTCGATATTTGTTTTTTTTTTTTATTCACGAACAGCATATAAAAATTACCTTTCCAATAATTCAAAACTGTATTTTTTCATTTCTCTGACATTCTGATATACATTATCATGTCATTACAAAACTAAGTCCTCCGCAGCGTCTGTCTGTCTGTTCGCGATAAACTCAAAAACTACTGCACCGATTTTCATGCTGTTTTCACCAAAGGATAGCGCGATTCTCGAGGAATGTTTTAGTGTTAGTTTTTGTATACATTTTGTTCGAGTTCCTAATTGTTATACAGTTTAGGAGAGCTTAGTTATGTTTTTGAAATAATCTGCAAGCCACGTGACATAACGTTTTTTTGTTGTTTCAGACATTTTAATGAGAAAAAATCCGAAATAATTATTATATTAATATCTTTTTTTTTAAGGAATAGGAGGACAAACGTGCGTACGGGTCACCTGGTGTTAAGTGATCACCGCCGCCCACATTCTCTTGCAACACCAGAGGAATCACAGGAGCGTTGCCGGCCTTAATATCGTTTCTTATCTCGCATTTTTAAATTTAGACCGATAATTGTTGTTTTCAAATTGATAAAAATAACCAGTGTTTAATTGTTTTTTATAAATCAGAAAAAAAATTGATTGAAATTGATACTTTTTTTTAACAAGTTGCAATTTTGGATTTTTAAATAATATCTGAAATATCTGATAACTCAAAATGGTTTACTTTCGCATCATGCATATGGGGTTATAATTACCGTAAATACAAAATCACCCTCATTCACCTCCTAACGGAAATACGTCGAATTACCAATAACCCTGTATGTATATTCGTTTTATTTTCTGATCACGCGCACTATAATATTTAATTGATGGATATCACAATGGTTAAATTGTATTTTTAGGTTTATTTAGGAGAAATTGCCGAACCAAGGATGAGAGGCCTACTGATTGGGGCTCCGTTTGTGGCCTATTCGATGGGTGTGCTATACGTGTACGCTCTGGGAGGGGCGCTTCCCTGGAGGACGGTGGCCTATCTGTCCATACTGCTGCCATTCTTTGCGGTCGCGGCATTATTCTTCTCGCCAGAGAGTCCCACCTGGTTGGCTAGAAGAGGCAGATTTCACGAAGCGATGGCTGCTATGTCCATGTTAAGGGGGAATTCTGACACAGTAAGTACCATAAGTATATCATTTAGCACAGTTAACATTTATGCTATTGTAGAAACACACATTCATGTACCTACACATGTTGTTCACTCTTAAAATATTTCATAGAGATACTGAAGTGAGGTCACTATCTAAATAGCAGCGTCATGGGGTTCTCAAATGTTCATTTATCAGAGTACAGTTTAGTTTGCGCTTACTTTGCCAACTAAAGGCAAAACCTTAAGCTAACCTGTCAAAAATATATTACGCCTCCTTGGAAGTATCTCCGTATTGACATGACAACTTCGCCTAAAGTGCGTCATTTACTACGTAAAAACATGCGGGTGTTACTGAATGAAAAATCTTTGAAATATGTGTTAGTATTTTTAAGGACTGTCAAAAGGAAAATCGCCAGTTGCTATTATTTCTTTTTTGGAATGTCACAGTTAGGATCCTTGGTGCCTAGTTCCTCAACCCAGGTTCGATACGCCTATTTTGCAACTGTTGCTTTAAGCGACACATCGAACCAGGGCTGTGATCTGCCACTGATCGATAATCCAGAGCTTAGTATAAAAATATCCTTGCATTGTGGTATCGGCTACCTACTACAATAGAATCATCTAAAGGGAAATATCTCTATCCCAAGGGTTCGTTGCAGAAAAGGAAAGAATATTTCAATTTGCTGACTTAATATAGCATGCCGCTGTTCTGCGATTTGGGTGTCTGATAGGTTTAGTTACACTCCTGATCACTATAAATGGTCAGAAGAACGGACGTCACAGAGACCTGGTTACTATCGGGATCTTGGATGTGGATTCGGCGTTGGTGACTTAAACAATTGTGACACACAATATATCTTTGAAAAATTATTATGAAATCGAAGGCACCATACTATTTTTTTCCGTTTTTTGAATGAATTAATGAAGGGTCGAATTTCGAGGTTAAGAAAATACGTTACAGCTACATAGTTTAACCTGATATTTTATTTTAGTTGATAGGTCTGTCGGTGAAGGATTTCCGCACATTCGTAACAGTTCTAACAGGCTTGGTCTGATGATAATAATGAATAATAATGATGGGTCAGCGTAACTCGAGAAATCATTAAAAAAATTAAAGCAATCATAAGAAGGCCACAGCAACTCCCATATATCATACCAGTAGCAGAATTTTATCCCAGAGAGACTGAGCAGGTCGTGTCCTAACTCCTACGTAACAATTGTAAACGCCTTAAGTGATTTGTTTTGACAACTGATGTCATCTGATACATAATTCGAGCAATCGTGTTTTATGAGCTCAATAAGAGAGCGGTCGACAATTAGAAGTGTTCTCGAACAATTCAAATGATGATTCATGGTTATATGAGCTTCTTGTTTACATATCCATAAAGGTTCTTAAAGTAATCAGTAAACAGGAGGCCATTTTTGAAAGTCGTGCGCTCGGAATCATTTTCAAGTAGTTGAACTGTCACACGCGCCACGTTTTCGCTATTTCTTATCTGTGGTATTCTTATATTTAATTTTACAGTACGTATAAAATTATTGTATTATATAATTTTTTTAACCTACCCACAAATATGTACAAATAAAAGTATCATTTGAATTGGTATTTTTAGTTAGTGATAACGAAGTAATTTGAGTATAACCTGTAAATATATGGAGTTATAGTTTAAATGATACCATTTAATTGATCTCGTATTGAAGTCTTGTTCAAGAATGTTGACGTAGTACCTTTTTTGTAGATGTATTTTAGCTTCTTGGAATTCTCACAGTTGGAAGTTGGTATTTTAGTTTGATAAAATTATTTTTAGTAGTTGGTATTAGATGAATTATAGCGATCAGAAATACGGCTATAAGCATACCTCGTAAACGCAAAATCAGACTTGATCACAACAAAAATTCAAAAGAATTATTTACGCAGTCACAGATTACCGCGTTCACATAAAACGACAGAAAAAGATAACTACAGAACGAAAGAGACGGAGTAACTTTTAGTCGGCTCAAAACGTTCTCTTAGTCGTGTAGTCGTCGTAGTGACTTAATCTCCGGCTATTGCAAGCTGTATGGGCAAGTAGTCAAAATTGATATTAGTGAATCCAGTCTGTAGATTCTGTTGTGGAGCCATACAGACTTTAAACACATCCTGGAGCGTGAGGCCATTGATAGAGGCTGGAGTGGAGTATTTAAAATGCCTGTACTTAGGACAGACCCAACTAGAATCCTCTGGGGATCCTACGCCTCTAAAGTGTCGAGGATATGTAAACTCCGGCAAAGTTAAAGCAACCTGTTCGTAATTAACAGCGCCCATGTCCACACCTTCAAAGGTATGGGGTAGCTGAGGGCCTGCGCTCAAGTGGTAAGCTTCGGGCACAATAGATCCTCGGATTATATAGTGCTTCACCTCCAAAAAAACTTTCCCTAAAGAAATATTATAAGTATGTATACGGAATGTAGGAGTGCAGTAATCTTATATCTTTAAACCAGCAATTCTTGTATATATTATATAATCTGAATCTCGGAAACGGCTCCAACGATTTTCATAAAATTTAGTATACAGGGGATTAAGGGGGCGATAAAACGATCTAGCTAGGTTTCAATTTTAAAAAATGTAGTTTTATACGTGTTGTTATGAGAAACGTAAACTACGGGGCGTTGCGGAAAGCAAAGAATGCAGATATCTCCAGTCCTATTACTTTCTTATTTTTTTTCAAGTTTTGTACTTTCCTAAAAAACTGAGCAAGGCTCGGTCGTCCAGATACTATAATATAAGAAGACAAAAAAGATATAATATATGTTTCATTACTGAAGTGGCAGTGGGCAGGGCACATAGTTCGACGGACAGATGGCCGTTGGGGCAGTAAAGTCCTCGAATGGCGACCACGTACCAAAAGACGCAGTGTTGGTAGGCTCCCCACAAGATGGATGTAATGTTTCATTTGTAACATTACTATCGTTCATTCCAGGCGCAACGTGAGCTGCACGAGTTAATATCAGCCAGGGAGAAAGAGAAGGCGCGTGGCGAAGAGAATCTACGTTTCTTCTCAACAGTGCTAAGGCCGCCGGTGTTGAAGCCTCTCTTACTGATCAACGCTTTTAACATGCTGCAGATTATATCCGGCACTTATGTCGTTATATTTTATGCAGTGGACATTGTCGAAGATTCCGGCGGGGACATGAAACCTCATGTGAGTACTTATTTTTGCCATCAAGATCATAGGTATCGCTACTTAGATCATTTATACGTGTAAATAGACTATGACAGCTGTGAAAATATCGAAAAAAAAATGCAAAAATAAAATAAGTTTAGAACTAATCTCTATTTTGAGCAATGCACGCACAATAACACAAAGTGTCACACAAATTACGAGTGTAAGACGTAGCTTGTCACGCACACTAAACTAATATTCCTGGCCTGTTTTTATCGGTTGTCTATCAGCAAGAGACTATCTAGACGTATATATTATCTAAGTGACGCAATATAATTCCACCGCACCGCATGTATAGGTATATGTAGATATATATATAATACAGCGATATAATTTCTTAAGGTATATTTTTTTTAAATATATATGAATTATAATTAAATATGTTAAATATATGTAAAAACACGAAAGCAACGGATGCCCTAGTATACGCACAATCCTTGAAATGGAAATGGGCAATACATGTGGCACGTCTACAAGACCAAAGATGGACCAAAAAGGTGACTGTATGGAAAGGACCTCAAGGGGTACGTAAAAGAGGCAGACCTTATGCTAGATGGGAAGACGAAATTTATACAGTCGGCTGGCAGTAATTGGTTTCAGCTAGCATAAACCACACAACTGGCAATCCTTGGAGGAGGCCTTCGCCTATAGAGGAGTTCTTGCAAATTTAAACTAAAACAAAAAAAAATACTTTAAGTACTAACAAATTAGTTTTACAAAAGTTACTAACCCTAGCAATTAAAAATTTGTAACTCCTCATTGCAAGAAATATATGGCTTTTTTATTTATTTATAAACGAAGCGAAGTCAACGACGGTTAGATATGAGGGTCATAATAAATATAATTGTGTTCCAGTTGGCTGCAAACGCCACTGCACTTGTCCGCCTCGCAGTGACCGTGGTGGCTTGTGTGCTGCTTCTGAAGGTCACCCGGAGGGCCTTGGTCCTCGTATCCGGAGCCGGGACCGCTCTCTGCACTCTCGCACTCGCCTTCATCCTCACCCAAGGACCAGGCACAGGATACACCATCCCAATACTGATCCTCGGCTACGTCGCGTTCAATACACTTGGTTTCTTCCTTTTACCGGGCCTAATGATCGGCGAACTATTGCCAACAAAAGTGCGCGGTCTTTGCGGCGGATATATCTTCTGTCTATTCAATACCGTCCTCTTCGGGTACACTAAGCTGTACCCAATTATGAAGAGCAGTATTGGTATTGCGGGAATATTTGGATTGTTCGGAGGTTCGGCATTGTTAGCCACTGTGATTCTGTTCCTGTTACTTCCAGAGACGAAAGGCAAATCTTTGATTCAGATAGAGCAGTATTACCAGAAGGATAACATTCTGTGGATGACGCGGAAAAAAATTGGCAGCGCGAGTATTTAGTGACATTATTATTATGTGGGTACTTTAAAAAAGTGGTACTTAAATATTTACATAGCTTCATTACGAATTGGTAGTTGATCTCGCACACAGAGTGTCCGGTGTCGAAGTAAGTGTCACCTGAGCTCCGTATTCCAGAGGGTATCTCAATACCTACGTAGGCAAAAGCGTATTTATTCATTTAGGTCAATACAATACTTATGAATGTAAAAATTTTTGCTTTTAGCCATTTACTGCCAATTGAGAATAACTCTTTCGCTTATATATTCACAACTTCATTTGAAAGTCGATGAAACGAAAAAGCGACAATTTAATAGAAGGGAAGAAAATAGGAAGCATTATACAGTATTTTGGTACCAGACGATCAAAGTTGAAGAAGAGATTGTCTTATTTATAACGCGAGTATACCTTACTATATTCTGACGTCATGCGCACGACATGTGTCATCCTAGCAACATGTACCAGGACTTCATATGCAGTTTAGAGATTCATGCACAATGCAGGTTTCACTTTTACTACGAACGATTTATACGACGCGATGCAGTAAAAATACACGAATGCGTTAAAAATATTTAAATTCCTTAAAAATATCCATATTCATGTGTTTTATCGTGGAAACGTAACAAGCAAAACGCCCTCTTAGGTTCGTATTGAGCCGCGTTCTGGAATACGAGCCAAGAATATTGTTACAATGCCAATATAACGTAGAACGTTTAACCTATAACAGACAAATGAATATTATTTAACAGATATCGGAGGTAGGCTAAGTTAATAGGATCCGGTTTATCTTTAAACGAATCCTAAAATTTCGCAAAGCATTTCCATTACATAGGTATATTATTATGTAGATTGTTACTGAATTTTTCATGAACATAGGAATTTAAATAGGTAATAGATGTGCTAATTGTTTGCGGTACAACTGTCGTCTACCTATAGTATGAACAAACATTACTATGAACGGTTGCAACGCCCAGGATATTGGGGGACGTAAACAAAATGGCGGCAATATGAAAAAATTAAGAATCTCATATTACAAAGGTTGTCAGAATATATTTTATTAAACAAACAGCAGATTAGTTTAAAAAAATACCACGTAATCATTACTTATTCGCTGGTGGTTTCTAAGTCATCTGCGAGGTGACATGCTTAACGCAGCTGTATCACTTGTAAGTGATTATCTTATTTAGATTCCTATGTTTTTATATTTGTATCACAAATTGTATATTTAATTGTTACAACGTTTATTCTGAATATAATATGCATGTGATGATACAAAAATATTTACAAAGTCGATTTGTATTTACTTATTATTATTATTACTGTTATGAAATAATATTTATACTTATTATATTTTTTGAGAAAGTATAAAAATTTAAATAAAATATTATTGTTTTGAAATCATTACCTATTGGGAGGCTCCTTAGGCCAGGATGCCGGCTAGATTATGGGTACCACACATAATATGGCGGTGCTGCTATAATAAAAATGTATAACTAAAAAATACTCTTGCAGTCGTCCAGATGAAATCAGTTTTTATGAATTTAATATTTTATTTGTATGTGTATATAATTAAATACAATGAAATGCTTACTCAAAAATATAGGTTTAGTAGCATTCCACGAAGAATATATTAATTTACTTGTATTTTATGTTATCTAATGATAATAAATAATTGAATATTCTAATTTCATTGTATTAAAATGGTGCATTTTTCATAAAAAAAAAAATCCATTTATGGCTGACAGGCACTTAAATTTTAATATAACAAAATAAATAAACAAGAGAGTGGGACTAAACTGGATGAGAGATAAACACAAAAAATATTAATTAAGTTATATGTTACATGTCTTGACATTGGACCAATGACTTATATCTCTTGTATAATCCCACTTATTTATTGAATCGTCGTGCGCGGTTCAATCAGTTTTTTTTTGTATACCTGGACATCCTACAGCCGTTTAAGCGGCAAAAAACTCAAAAATGAAATGAATGGGACGCTAAAATTAGGATCTGTCGACTATTCATGATGACATACGAGTAACATTGGCATTGACCTCTACTATATACTACTGGACTGGCGGCTAACAAAAGCCTTTTGTGTCTGTTTAATATTCGCCATTTTGGCGCTGTTGGCCATTAACAACTATTAACAAAATAATGTATACTTTATTACGTTGATTCCTGAAGTATAAATAACACGAACCGAAATTAATTCAAAATGCAAAATACTTCAGAGTATTATACGTTTCTCTCGCATCCATTTGTATTATACGTCAAAATTAGTTCTCTGGACGCTCGCGAGTGGCGCTTCAAATAGGCACAAAAAATTTGCTGTCAAACATATGGAACAGCTTGTCTAGTGGTACAGGTCAGTGAACATTGGCATATATCGAGTTTTTCGAAAAAAAATATAATGATTGGAAATGTCATAGAAAAAATACCTACTGTAGAGGTACCCTACCCCTACATACTACCCTTGTTACATTAATGAAAATGACGCATCAAGTAGATCACCAAGCTTATCTACCCATAACTGTGACAATATGGATTGATTAGTAACACATTTTAAAACGGCTGAAGTCGTAGCGTAAAATGATACGACTATTTATATCGCATTCCTTGAGACAAGATAGAATTTTTCGTGTGCCTGTAATTAAGCGTAGGTAAGTAAAAGATACATATTTATATTGTAATGTAGGTACCATTGTGTAACTATTGTGTTGAGAAAATAAAGTCTTCTTATGCCTAGACCTAGGTGTAACTGTCAGATCTATTACGCACTGTCGGCTAGATCGCCGTCGAATGTGACTTTCTATGGTTTAAATAGGTGTCTACACACTTGCTCGTTGCAACTCGGAGACCCGCCGGGCAATGGCGACCGCAAAAGCGACTGCCTCTGCAAAGCATTCACTCTGTCTAGAATCTAGAGGACATCTAGAGTCTAGACTCTAGCGGCCTTACAAATAAAATTGGCATAAAGTTATAACTAATCATAAACCAAGAATATGTAAAATGTTTACAAATAGACATTTTGATTACGAATGGTTTGTTCGGACGTATAACATTTCCAGCGTTTATTTGCAAGGCAGCTTGTAATTAGGAAAACTTCAGAAATATCATTGTATTGACAGTGTTGTCAACGGTAAACATTTTGAATTTTCTTTGTTTATCATCAGTTATAAACTTTATAACAAGTTTATTTGTAAGGCCGTTAATGTTTCTCTAGCATCGCGTACAAAAATGGCTCCAGGTTTCGAAACGGTTAAGTTAATATAGTAATAAAAATACGAAAAGCTATTCCAGATTTATTGAGCAGCTGTTATTCCTATGGGGATTTAAATAAGAAATAGTAAGAAGAATTACTTCTTCTGGAGAATTACCAGATAAAGAAAAAAGATCGAGTCATTCGGCTTGGTCTCCTGTTTTGGTCACCGGCGACCATTCGGCAGTTCCTAATAGCTCTTATGCATGGTTGCGAGTTTATTAAGCATTAATTTAATAGGTACTATTTCTTTACTTAAACAAAAATCAGCTCTTAAAACTGTTTTCTTTATTCAAATGTTAAATATTTTTATTTGTCGAGCTGTGTTATATTATATTTATCACCTCTGTTTATAAATCGCTTAGGAACTGTGTATTAATCCACGTGAGATAAATCTGTGATTTTAAATGACGATACGAATACATACCTTATAGTTAAATATTTTTATAGTGTACAAACACCTACTTATAATAGAAGTTATTTTATAATATTATGAATGTGATAAAAATAAATAACTCGAATATTATTGTGTTGTTTATTTGAGTTTAAAATAATTCTTTGAGGTTCGTAACATTTATTTTAATATAGGCAATGGCTAACTATGTGTAGAAAAGTGTTCTAAAGGTAATCAATGATTACTTCAGCCAACATAGGGCTCATGGGTCATTCTTTTATTTGTATTCTATAAAATCCTCCTCGCGTCGCACAAACGATTCTATGTATGGAGGACCGTTGGTCATAAATAGAATTTTCAAATTTGAAGGTAGGATGATAAAACTATTTTTCTAACGTAATAAGGATCCAACCTTTTACATACAAGCAAGAAAAGTTCCATAGTCGTGATAGAATTATTTAAATAACGTGTCAAACTTAACGTTTAAATAAAAATTCGTACACAGTTGCAGCGTAATGTTCTGCTTACAGTGATTGCATTCCTATTAATCATGGATGTTGTTGCAGGTATGCAGTTTTATAAACTAATTTAAAATTGTAAATTATTGACATGGTTTCTTTAGGGATACGCAATAAAAAAGCCTTAATGTGAATTTCAATATTTTGACTTTGGAGGTCATTAAGTGTTACAAGAGCATTTTGCAGTGAATTTGATTATATTGCCAGTAATGACCAGACTGTCTTATATCCAAATCAATGTTCGAAAGCTACTGCAAAATGCTCTATGGTTAATTATGAAAATATTTTTAGATCAATCTTGAAGTATCAAAAATGTATATTTATCAATTTCTACTTTTATAATCATGTAGAGCAATGAAAAAATCAAAAGAAACCAAAACACAAATAGAAGACAAAAAAAGATACGAACGTGGGTAATTCGGCCAGGCGTTTTTTGCTGACCCATAAAAGGTTTCGTCACTTACAGATGTAGATGAAAACCTCATTAATCGTTTCTTCATTATTTTAAAAAATATAGCAACAATTCATGCAGTGAAATTCAAACTATATTGCATTGAAACTGCATATTTGTCACGAACACAACATTTAAGAACATAAGCCTTTTGCTGTGTAAAAACATGAAACTTTCAAATTGGGGCTCCAATTTTCGACGGAACCCTCAAAATGCATATAATATAACCCTAGCAAGTGGTTCTGACTCAAGTAATAATGACCATGTGTCCACATTTTTCATCCCATTGTGCGTCGTTTTCCTCATTACTGAGGGTTGTGACTCCCCCGCTGCATTAGTTTTTCCCGTACGATTTCCCTCTATCTGCTGCGATCCTTAGCTTAATGAAGGGCATTGTGGAAGTTGATGTTCAGAGAAGATTGTATTTGGTCCGACCATCTCGTGGGACTGCGTCCTCTGGGACGTTTGCCATCTACCTTGCCTGTCACCATCAGCTCTTCAAGATTGTGACCCTCTTTACGAGTATATGTTCGAAGAATTTCAGCACCCTACGAAGGCATATAGTATAAAGTCTAGTTTAGACATTAAGCTCTCTCAGAATAGACACGTTGATGAGAAAGGCGGTCCTTGGAATCCGTAGCATTTTTCTCCAGCTCTATATTTCAAAGGCGTCTATTCGGTCTCTGTCGGCCTTTTTCAGTGTCCAGGTCTCCGCTCCATAAGTGAATATGAAGAAAACTAGCGAAGTCACCAGTTTGATATTAGTTTTATCGCGTTATGTTACGATCTCACCATATCTTATGCAACTGGGACGTTGCATTTTTGCCCATCCCTATACGTCTCCTTATCTTCTATAAAATAATAACAAATAATTAGACCGACATGGGCTTGATACAAATCCAAGTTAACCCCGTTCCTCTTCATTGCAACACTCATCCTCAATTCCTTATTTCGCCACTAACAAACAGTAATTGTTGCTGCGTCGCTAGGTACTAAAAGTTTCCTCCTACATTTTGTTACTTTGCGGAACCTCTAACACATACGGGCATATACCATTTAAGAATTAATAAAGTACCTCAACGATTCATGATTTGCTCAAGGCTCAGTGTAGAACTTAAAACTTTCTCCCACGTCTATATATGAAAAAAAAAAACATTGCGTGCGTACAAAGTACACATGTCACAAGTCAGAATTGCATATGAATTCCTGGTACGTGTTGCTAGGATGACACATGATTTCAACCGCTATGAAAGACATTCCTTCCAAATGCCTCCTTCCGCCAGCATCGACCCGCCGTCGCTCCTGCAAGTTATGGCAGACAACGGCAAAATATTCCGTGCCCTCACCGATATAGGGCGAAAGTATAAAAACATTCGCGATGCCTAATTACGTAAGCGGACGGGTTAAACCACATACGCTCCGTATAGCGTATTTTAACGCCCAAGGCCTTAAGCCTCAACTAGACTTGGTGAAGGAGTTCGCTCACGAACATCAATTAGACCTATTCTTAGTGCAAGAGACATTTCTAAAACCACGTATACGCGATCCGCGTATCGCTAATTATAACTTAGTCAGGAATGATCGCACCACCCGTATGGGCGGCACCCTCATTTATTTTAAAAGGTCTCTACACTGTATACCTATAGATCCTCCGGTCCTCACTAACATCGAGGCCTCTGCCATCCGGGTCAGTATGGCGAATCACCAGCCGATCACTGTTATTTCAGCTTATCTTCCGCCCAACAAACAAGTATTATACACAGATATAGAAGCATTACTCGGCCACGGGGCCACATTCATAGTGGGCGGCGATCTTATCGCCAAACACTCCAGCTGGAACAGTAGAGCCACAAATAGAAACGGAATCTTATTAGATTCGCTGACAGACACGCTGAACTTTTCAGTAATAGCACCCGACGAACCAACACATTATCCGGATAACGTCGCGTACCGACCCGACATTCTAGACGTTGCGTTACTTAAGAACGTAACGCTCAATGTAAATTCAATCGAGGTTTTTCACGAATTAGAGTCAGACCACCGGCCCGTCGTCCTAAATCTAGGCCCACCGGTTAACTTTCAACCACCGACGAAAACAGTGATCGACTGGCAATGGCTGGAAAAGGATCTCGAGTCTATCAAGTCCGACGACCTTGACCTTATACCGGACGTCATCGACTCGGTCGACACGGCTCACAGTGCTATCTCTCATGTGACGTCACATATACAGAATAGAATCAAGGCCTGCTCCGACGATGCAACCGCATCGCCTAAACCTGCCTCCAGGGGTCAGGAACTTACTCACACAGAAGCACAGAGCCACTAGACTTTACGATAGGTATCCGTCGGTCGAGAATAGGCGCCACCTCCGCTACCTACAGCGGGTGGTACGGGAACGTATCGCGGAACTCCGCGGCGAACGTTGGGACTGCTTGCTCGGCAACCTTAAGCCATCACATGTGGCTTTCTGGAAGCTGCCTCGCGCGTTCAAACAGGAGCCGCCCACTGTCATGCCTCCTTTGGACAGACCGGGACTGCAGCCGGCGCTCGATGACGATGAGAAGGCTGAATGCCTCGCCGAAAGTCTCGAGAGTCAGTGCTCTCCAAATGCAGCAGCCGACCCGACACACGTTGACGAAGTTGATCGTGAAGTTGAACGTCGCTCCGCTCTGAGCCCTTCAGGCGATGTAATAAAACCCACCTCTTACGAAGAGGTGAAGCTAATCATTAAGGAGCTTAACTCCAAGAAGGCCCCGGGGCCCGTCACTATAAACAATAGGGTTCTTAAAATCCTACCCTCGACTCTTATTACTTTATTGGTTACCATTTTTAATATTCTATTGTCTAACAGCGCGTTCCCCGAACAATGGAAGGATTCCATTGTTATCGGTATCCCAAAACCCAATAAACCTAAAGCTAATCCGAGTAGCTATAGGCCTATTAGCTTAATTAACTCGATCGGGAAACTTTACGAAAGATTAATTCTCGCGCGTCTTAATCATTACATCGCGGAGCTCAACCTGATCCCCGATATACAGTTCGGATTCAGAACCGCTCACTCGTGTCCCCAGCAGGCTCACCGACTCACCGAGTACATTCTCGTACGGCGTCAACTTCACGCTACCACGGCAGCCGTGTTTTTCGATGTCGCGAAGGCATTCGACAAGGTATGGCACAACGGCTTAGTATTCAAGCTGTATCAATTGGGAGTGCCAGACAGGCTCCGGCGCATCATACGAGCCTACCTTACTAATCGCTCCTTCCGATATCGAGTAGAGGGCACCCTATCCTCACCCAGACCCATCAGGTCTGGCGTGCCACAGGGTTCAGTCCTCTCTCCCACTCTTTTCTCGCTCTTCACGATCGACATTCCCAAGTTTCCGAGTGTCCAGCTCGCTCAGTATGCTGACGATACGGCACTCTACTTTGGCTCCGCTCTATTGAACCGCTCAACCTTGAGCAGGAACTTTAAAGTGCTTCAAGCCGCCGTCGATGAACTAGGCAACTGGTTCAGAAAATGGCGGATTGAAGTGAACCCCACAAAGAGTGCAGCGGTACTCTTCGGTAACGCGAATAGCATCCGCGCTAAAAAACGACCGACCGACGTCATTAAATTGTATGTAACACCCATACCGTGGGTAAAGGATTACAAATACTTAGGAGTCACGTTCAACAGCAATATGAACTTCAAGAAACATATTGATACGGTATGCAATAGAGCCCGATTTGTCCTCAGTCGCCTTTATCCACTTGTGTGTGGGCGAAGCAAACTTCCGCTCAAACACAAAGTGACGCTGTACAAAACCATCGTACGGCCCATACTGTCATACGCAAGCGTCGTTTTCGCGCACACCCGACCGAGCTACTTACGTCGTTTGCAAGTAGTTCAAAATAAATTCACGCGCATGGCAACCGGAGCCCCGTGGTTCATCCGAAACGTTGACCTTCACCGCGACCTAGAGCTTCCGACGATAGCTCAACACTTTAAAGAGATCTCGCGACGCTTCTTTGACAAGGCGCCTAACCATCCCAATATCTTGGTTAGGAAGGCATGCGGGTACACCACCCTTCACCATAGTCTCAACCCAATAAGACGTCCCAGACACGTAACGGTAGACCCGGATGACGACATCACGATCGCGAACGCGACACCCACACAAACACCGACACAGACACGCACACACCGCCTTCGCAGGCGTAGGCGCGGTCAACCACCGCAAACCACTGGCACTCGTCGCTCTGACGATGGCCAGCGGCCCGCACCCTAGATACACCACACATTGTTTTGATACCCGACGAGACGTTAGTCCTCGTCCTGTAATCGCTTCACTACACTCACTCACACACGGACTGACTGACGGACTGAAATGCACCACTTACACAATCACAAACACACTCCACAAACAGACACAAACACAAACATACATGCACACAAACATTTACACTACGTACATACATACAAACACACATACATACAATCATAAACACATACATACACACTTACATACATTACACAAAACATCACCACACTCGCCGGCGAGTGTGTTCTTATCACCTTTTCATCTTTCATCTTCATTTTCATTCTCTCTCCTTCCCACAAGCACATAGCCGGTCTGAGGTTCGAGTCTCCTTAGGAGACGCCCCGCGACTGTTGTTGCGTAGTCTTTGCGGCCTCCACGGCCCACGTCCTACTTCGCTGTGAAAGCCAGGGCTGCTAAGAGCACAGAGGAGGTTTTAGTCGGTATGGGGTGTCCGCTTACGCGGACACTCGAGTCCGACATATTACGCCCCGTTCCGGGGCGTAAATACGTAACCGTATTTCCTCCTCTCAAAAAAAAAAAAGCCGTCTTACTGCACCGTGTATCAGGCGGAGCTCTTGGCTATCAGTGAAGCAACTAAAATTGCTCAGCAACGCAAAGAAAACTCCTTTGCTATCCATAGTGACTCCATGGCGGCTC
>CATIXQ010000011.1:5623329-5644927 GCA_949711755.1 Leptidea juvernica
GAGTTTTCTGGGGGTTAATTTGGACAAGGTTCAACTAACCCCATTCCGCGGCCTTCTCGAGAGAGGACTCGATAGAAGACACAAGTTTCTCCCGGCACTGGTCGATGTTTTCCCGAGAGAGACCTACATGGCCCGTGTATACGGCATCACCAGTGCTGTCGTCTGCATAGCAATATATGTTGGCGGTGTCCAACATATCATTGATATGCAGAAGAAACAGCGTGGGAGCGTTGGGGCACTCCAGCGTTCACGGGCTTGGGATTCGAGCAATATCCGTCGACAACGACCTGTATGCTGCGCCCAGTGAGGAAGCTGGAGGTCCACTTGCATAAGCTCTCAGAAAGCCCAAATGATGGTAGTTTTGCGAGGAGCGCCTTGTGCCATACACGATCAAAGGCTTTCGCTATATCGAGGCTAATTGCCAGGCCTTCCCCCTTACTTTCAATAGCCACCGCCCATTTATGTATTAGGTATACCAGAAGATTGCCAGTCTACCGACCATGGCGAAAGCCGTACTTCCGGTCGTTGATCAACTGGTGACCCTCGAGGTATACCAAGAGCTGGCGGTTAATTATGCTCTCCATGATTTTTGAGGGTAGGGAGGCAATAGCAATAGGCCTGTAGTTTGCCGGATCCGAACTGTCTCCTTTTTTGGATCGGATGGACAAGGGATGACTTCCATGAGTCAGGGACTACGCCTTTTGAATAAGAGTGCCGGAATAAACGCGTTAGCACCGGCGTCAACTCAGGGGCACACGTTCTAGGCACGATTGGAGAAATGCCATCCGGCCCGCTCGACTTCCTGACGTCCAACGAAAACAGAGCTCGCCGAACAGTTTTCTGTCTGAACTGTACTTCAGGCATGGAACTCTGACACCGCGGGATGGTCGGCGGTGTTTTTCCGTTGTCGTCAAGAGTCAAGTTGGAGTCAAAAAGAGTGCACAGGAGATCGGCTTTCTCTTTTGCCGTATGGGCCAGGGTGTCATTTCTCATGTGCAACGGCGGCATTGACGGCTGGTTGAAGTTACCAAGAGCAGCTTTCGACAACGATGAGAACTTGCGTGTTCCGGTCGGGTAATTGGAAAGCTGCTCGCCAATTTTGACGACGTGCTTCGATTTTTGATCTGGAGGCACGCTTTTTTTTCCTCGTAAGAACTGTGCAGTTCGGATCCTTTGTGTACAGCGCCGCAACCCAAGCTCGATACGCCTGTTTTTTGCAGTCAGATGCTGCTTTAACTGACGTATCGAACCAGGGCTGTGATCTGCCACCGATCGATGCCCTGCAGTATCACATCGGCTACTGCAACGGCACAGGCACTAGGATTATCCGAAGGGGAGCAAACCCTGCCCCAAGGGTAGGATGCAAAAAAGGAACGCATCCTATCCCAATCTGCTGACTTGTAGTGCCAAACGCGGCGGGTCACTAGTGGCCTGCGACGTTGGCGTCGAATACGCACTACACTCCTGACCAGGCAATGGTCCGACGTTCCGAGAGCGATATACGCAAATACAAAATTATGCACAGATCGCCCTGCGTAGTAGTACATGATCCAAGCCATTCGGCATTGTGCCCGTTGAAATCACCCAAGACTAAGATTTCAGCGGAGGGGATCTGAGCAAGCACGTCATCAAATGCCGCTTGAACGCAGCCCATGAGGTGGTCCGTTTCTGCGTTACCACTATGGGACCTGTAGACACAGGCATAAATGCGGACGCGGTCCTTTAAATCTACGCGGAGCCAGAGAGTAGACAGGTCCCTACCCTCAAAATTGCCGAGACGGCGACAGCAGATATCCTCCCTAACGTACACACATACCCCGGCATGAGGCATAAAATTATGCTCAATTTTATACCCGGGGTACGTTATATGTGACGTATCGCTAGGTCGAGATGTCTTCGTCTACGTAAGGAAACACAAGGCCGGCTGCGCCGTTTCAAGGTGGTGGTGGACGGCGTTTAAATTGGAGTGAATTCCCCTGATATTACAGAAGTCCACATTAAGTGTGGAGCGGGGTGCCGTGGTGTTGCTGCCCTGTTTGTCCTTAGATATGCGCGGTACTGTACCCTCCCCAGAATACGAGGGGCAGCCCGAGCAAGAATGCTCGGGGTGGGATTCTCCGGCTCTTGTAGAGCCGGTACCCTCCTGGGGTAATATCTTTTGAAGGACCGCTCTCATATTTTTGTTGGGGGGTGATGGGGAGGGGGAGGGGGTGAAGGGATGGCCTCCGGTCCTCGACACTAACCTTTGCAAAACATAGCGAAACATAACATTTTCACCCGATATTCGTTATTTTTGACCCCAAAAACCATGAATAGAAATTGGTAAAATTCATAGACGCCATCTTGGATTTCGATTTTGACCCGATATTCGTTATTGCTGACCCTCAAAACCATGAAAATGACACCCAAGTAGAGAAGTTGGTAAAATTCATAGGCGCCATCTTGGATTTCGATTTTGACCCAATATTCGTTATTGTTGACCCCGATAACCATGAAAATAACACCCATGAAGAGAAGTTGGTAAAATTTATAGGCGCCATCTTGGATTTCGAAATTGACTTTGTATTTTTGAAAATATAACTAAACTTTTTTTTAATCCATTTATAATTTCTTTATTATAAACCCTTCATACATTACTTAGTTCACTTAATTCTACTTAATATTATTATACTATAATAACAATACAAGTAATGGATCATACACGACATTTTTCTGGACAAACAACACCAAATACATCAAAATAATTTTCAAATATTCACAATGCTTTTGAAAATAATCGCACCACTAATCCCGTAGGATAAGTAGTGTTTCTAATAATTAGTTAAAATATTTCATATTATTTTAGTTGTCACTAGCATTAAACTATGCCGGGCCTGTATTTTAATACTATTTACTTCCAGATACATTGTTTTTTACAGATAACTTCAATACATAAAAGCGTATATAAGAATTTAACTTATGGAAAAAAAAAAATTTAACAGTTCTACGAGAAAATAAATAACATTTGTCTATCATACATATTACTGGTTAGTACTTGAGCGGTCAGTAATAAAATTGAGGGTATACTTAAAAACATTTGGGTTGACTACAAAGACTGTTGACTTGGGCTATTTTCATATAATAATATAGTAAGGTATTATTGATTGGGTTTATTTTGAACTTTTAAAGTAATAATGTATAATAAATTTTAAATATAAATATAATATATAAGGGTACATGTATACATATAGATGAATAGAAATATTAATTTATTGTAGATGTGAAATATAAGCTATTATTATGCATACTATAATTTTATAAGATAATGGTATAAAACAAACAATGAAATTTAAAGTTTTTTTTTCTGTATGGTGTGCGTATATCGGTAAGGTAAGTAAGGCTGGATAATTAATAATTTAACGTATAGCTATAAACAAATTTTCAAATCCATCATACTTTTTATTTTTTAACCAAACAGGTAGCTTTTTTTACAGTTAAATTTGTTTTCAGAGTAGATATTAATAATTTTGTTTAATTTATTATAGAGCATGGGACCAAGATAGCATTGAAATTTACGTATAAAAAAAGTTTTAAAAGTGTTTGTAGGACAGACTTTATCTTTACGTCGTTTTGTTACTGCTTCTGGAACAAATATAAGTTTTGAGTGCTGTGCCATTATAGTGGCCCTAATAAACAATTGTCTTACATTATAAGACATCGCATTTAGTGTATAGTTCACAAGTAGGATACCGAAAGGGTTTGCAAATAATAACCTTTAATAGAGCACGGTGGGCCCGTTCAAGCTTCAAAAGACATGATTTTCGAGCGCCACCCCACGATTTAATACAATAAGTTAATAAGGATTGTGCTAATGCAAAGTAAACATTTCTCAAAAGAGTGAAATCAGCAATCTGACATAAGGTTTTAAATACAAAAATAAGTTTTCTAGTCCTTTCTGACAGTAGATCAATTTGCGGTTTCCATGATAGAGTCTCATCTATTAGACCTCCTAGGTATTTAATTATTTTCGTTTTATTAAGGTAAACACAAGAGCATCCTTTATTTTGAGTCAAGACTTTCTTACAATTATGAATTTGTACGGAAAAATTTTCGTCTGAGGGAATTTGTCTTGTAGTAATACCAAAGCTGATATATTTTGTTTTAAGAATGTTTAGAATTAACAAATTCTGTTGAAGCCATTGAAAAGTTTTTCGAAGTCCTATTTCAACCTTGGTTTTGACATCTGCCCAAGAATCGGCATGAAAAATTAAGGCCGTATCATCGGCATACATAAATGTTTTGCAGTTAATTGGATTAAGATGACAAAGGTCGTTCACATAAATCACAAACAAAGCAGGACCGAGCACACTGCCCTGAGGTACACCGTGAGTTACTGGATGAAAAGAGCTTACATAATCACCTATTTTTACACTTTGCTTTCTGTTTGTAAGGTAATCCTTAAAAAGTGAATGCACCTTTCCTCTTATTCCAATTGCCTCCATTTTGTCTAAAAGAAGTGGTATAGAAACGGTGTCAAAGGCTTTCGCAAGGTCAAGAAAAACGCCCACGCATTTTTCTTTAGCATCAAGACGGGCTGCCACAAATTCTGATAGATCCGATACTGCATCCCCTGTTGATCTTTCTGCCCTAAAGCCATACTGATGCTTAGATAAGATATTTTCTTTATCTAGAAAGGACATAAGTCTTTTACTCATAATTTTTTCAAATAATTTGGAAATAGTCGGTAAAATTGAAAGGGCGATAGCTATTGGCACATGATTTTTCTCCTGATTTATATATGGGTAGAATTATGGAGAGTTTGAAAACCTGTAGAAAAGTACTCGTTTCAATACATAAATTAAAGATGTGTGTTAAAAGTGGAACAAGGATGTGTCTGCTCAATTTTATTATTTTTGGTGATATATTGTCCCATCCAACAGTTGAGTCATTTTTAAGGTTCGTTATTAAGTTTTCTATTTCTTTTTCTGTTGTTTTCAACATCACCATAGAGTTTGATGGCGTCATTGGTTTTTTATTAGAACAATTTAAATCTACGGGACATTGAACGTGAGGAATTTTGTCTGCTAGGTCCTTACCAATACCAGCAAAATAGTTATTAACTTTCTCAACTGCGTTTTCAGGCTTAGTGTCAATCCTCAGGAGAACCTGTTGTAATTCTTT
The DNA here is from genome assembly GCA_949711755.1 of Leptidea juvernica. NCBI lineage: Eukaryota > Metazoa > Arthropoda > Insecta > Lepidoptera > Pieridae > Leptidea > Leptidea juvernica. The sequence continues at coordinate 5,628,490 of CATIXQ010000011.1, forward strand.
TTTGTTAGTTGTGTTTGTGAATTTTCTTATTAGTGTCCATGTGTGTTTAGGATTTTTAGCGTGTTTTTTTAATTCATTTTGTTCATATGTTCTTTTTAATCTTTTTAATAAATCGTTACAGTGGGTTTTGTATCGCTTGTAAGTACTTTGTATGCATTTTGTCACGGGTTCTGATACAACGTATGAGACCAGGAGTAATCCAAGGCTTGATACAGTGATACTTCTTGGGAATTAATGTTGTGGTTGTATATTTTGAGATAGTTTTAGTTAAAGTATCAACTATTTCTTTAGAACACCAATTGGGATCATTTGAGTTGATGATAGGCTTAAAGTCTATTTTCTCAATTTCTTTAGCGATCAAATCATATCTTATTTTGTTTTTTAATATCTTGGTATTTTGCGTATTTTTAGAATTTAAACTAATCTTAATAATGACCGCTGAGTGGTCTGTAATCGATGGTGTTATAACAAGGGTCGTGGATGGTAATTTCGCTTTTATCATAGCGTGGTCTAAATAATTTTTACCTCTGGTAGGATAGTTGTGACCAGCCATGATCCGTGACTTGCCAATAAGTTTAGATAATCAGCAGAATTACAATCAATGTCATTTCTTACATCAATGTTTATATCTCCCAATATAGCAATAGTTTTGTGCGTTTTATAAGTATCAAGTAAATTGTCAAGCGAATTCACAAAATTGCTTGTGTTTTTAAAAGAAGGTGAACGGTAGAGGCCAATAACTACTGTATCTGTATTGACCTCAATTAATATGCAAGTTGCATCACTTAGTATGTGTTCTTTTACTACATAATTTAAGCCTTGCCTAACATAAACAACGATCCCATCGTTTTGATTGGAATTGTTCTCTGTATAGTAGGTATTATATCCTACCATAGAGGGAAATAAATTGTTTTAGAATTCCAGGACTCTGTTAATATGTAAATATCAAAGTTCACATCAATTCTTGTTAGTAATACTAGTAATTCTGAAAAATTACGAGAGATACTTCTTATGTTCTGTGTAAGGATTTTAAGGTTTGAGGTATCATTCGGGGATATTAGCAATTCTTTACATGTTTCAGGATGACATTCATATGCGTCCCCGGCAGATATTTGATCCAGGTCATTAGCTAGAGTCATATTATTTGCGACATTGAATTTTATATTTGATTAAACATGACTTTTGAAATCCTATCGGAAAGGGTTTGAAATTATATATTATGTCCCTAAGTGTATTGTTACCCAGTTCCTGCTCTATGTTTATATTACTTTGTGTTTTTATTAACAGTTTGTTACCTTGAGAGAAATACAATAAATATGAGTATATGCACAACTTATACAGAAATAATGGAAAATTATTTGTATTCAACAAAATAGAATCTAGTCACTTTTTGCTTCTGAGACTGATTAACTGAAATTCGTTTTTGATTTCCATGTGATGCGATTGATCAGTTTTCCTCAAAAATATTTTACCGATACTTACCCAACAGTACTTAAATTCTTCTGTCTTGGCTAAGTCACGCGCTAGATAGAATAGTCTTCGTGCTTTGTAAGTAAGTGCCTCAGATATAAAGATAGGTTTTTTATCACCGTCTAGTCCTATAACAGAAGTATTCAAGCGAGAGTTGGGGTGTTGTTACACCTTTGATGAAATTATGTTTTACTATATTAGATGTGAATTCAGTCACATTGGTATTGTTACCTCCTTTGCCACGTATTACGTATATATATTTTAGTTCTCGTTTCTCTATATCAACATTTAGAGCCTTACATGTTTTAACTACGATACTGGACAGCTCATCCTTATTTTCATAGTTTTTCATAGAAGGCATATTTCTTATTTCGATAGATGATGATTTCAGTGTACGGTTTAATTCTTCTACTTTTTGTTCAAGAATTTCGATTTGTGAAATATGCTCTTTGCGTTCACTTTCTAATAATTCCATTTTCTTCCTCATAGCTTCATACTGACAATTCAAGAATTCTAATGCTTTTTCAGTTTCTTTGTTAGATTCTTTTATTTGAGTATTTTGATGTTTGATTTCGGCTACGTCATTTACCAGTTTATTAAGTAGAGAATTTTCGTTATTCTTCCATTCCGCCAGTATATTCTTGATATCCTCCGTCGTACATGACTTATCAGGGGATCCTCTTCGTCTCTTGCTGCTGCGCTGTGTAGCTGTTTCATGAGTTTTTGTTTGTGCTATGTCAGAGTCTGACAAAGTATGCTGTACATTTCGATTTACAGGAGATCTGATTAATTTCGACATTTTTCAATATACCTAAGTAACTTGAGTTCAAAGTTTATGTGGTCGCACAAAGTATTTGATTTGCAACGAAAAAACTTGGTTTAGTTTACCGTGGTTGTTTGTGGATATCGGTATTAAGTTCCAATTTGTGCAGTTCTTTAATGTTATTCTACGTTTTGTGCTATATTTTGAAGTGTTTCTATTTAGTGCCACACTTTTCAAAGCTCGTCGTAGAAGAACGTTCCGGTGAATGTCGTCTTTATAGTTGTGAGTAACTGGTGAGTGGTTTTTCACTGATCGGTGGCAATTAAAACTTATTTCTAATTTCAAACTGAATATTAAAGAAGATAGCTAGTTATTTAAATAGATTATACTTAATTTGCAACTTTCTCGAAAAACAAACAAAATAAAATACCGTTTATGTACTGTCACTTAAGAGATCTCTAGACTAAGAGATCAGAAAACTGATCTTGAATGAAGCCCCATTTCGTCAATTTTGTGTGAAGAGGTAACGGATAATCGTTTTAACGACATAAAATATCAAAATTTTGAAGCAAAAATTTCCCGCTAATTAGAGATAAAGAAGTAATCTGTTTGTGGCAATTTTTTGTTTTGTTGGATTTAGTTTCATTTCATCACAAACTCTACCGAAAAATATCTTATTTTTGTCGGATTCTAAACGCGTCCTTAATAATTATAATACAATCTGTCAGGTCAACGACCCAAGACCCAGTGCGTACGTCGCGGCCGAGTGGTAGGCCCCGCGCGATGCCGCCCGAACGCCTCTGCTTCACCCCCTCTGAATCGCCAAGTCGACGATTTAACCGTGACTTAATGTTGATGAGCCTATTTTACTCTTTATTTTCATTTATTCTCCCAAAATTATTTCCTTTAGAGTACTTTAAGCATCAGTCAATTAAACACTACCGCTTCTGGATCAAGTGGCATTCAGAGGGAAAGAAACGTAGAATGAATTTCCATACTACTCTTGCTTTGCAATATTTTAACAACAATCCGTATTCCACAACCTACATAAAATTTAATTATTGCAAAGATAATATTATCGTAATCTAGATTTTTTTTAATTGTTTCAGTTCTATAGAACTTCTATTAATACTAACTGTACATTTTTTTCAGCCTTTACAATTTTTCAATGCCTTTCGTCAGTTTCGTGGCAATATTCTTTACATCTGTTATTGCCTTTGTGGTGTTTCTGATACCTTTGAAATATATTTTGATGATGTAGTGAATGTTAGTGTAAATAATTAATATTACCACTTTTTCTCGAAAATACACTTATAACATTTCCTATGTCAATATAAAATTATCATAAATTTGTAAATGATCTTTAGCAATTGTTTTATAAACATACGGCCTTACAAATAAGCTTGGTATAAAGTTATACCTGAGAATATGCGAAATGTTGACAAATAGACATTATGCATATGATTGATATATTCGGACGTAAAATGTTTCCCGCGTTTATTTGCATGGCTGCTTGACATTCGGAAACCTTCTGAATTATTATTGTATTGTCAGTGTTTTCAGTGATATAGCAAATATTTTGCATATTCTTGGTTTATTCTCGGTATAATTCGCGGTCGGGCTGCCCCTCGTATTCTGGGGAGGGCACAGTACCGCGCAATTTCACAGGACAAACAGGGCAGCAACACCACGGCACCCGGCTCCACGCTTATTATGGACTTTGGTAACATCAGGGGAATTCACTGCAATTTAAACGCCGTCCACCACCACCTTGAGACGCCGCAGCCGGCCTTGTGTTTCCTTACGGAGACGCAGATATCTCGACCTAGCGATACGTCATATTTAACGTACCCCATTTAATTTTTTTCCTCATACCGGGGTATGCGTGTGCGTTAGGGAGGATATCTGCTGTCGCCGTCACGGCAATTTTGAGGGTAGGGACCTGTCTACTCTCTGACTCCGCGTAGATTTAGAGGACCGCGTTCGCATCTATGCGTGTGTCTACAGGTCCCATAGTGGCAACGCAAAAACGGATCACCTCATGGGCTGCGTTCAAGCGGCATTTGATGACGTGCTTGCACAGATCCCCTCCGCTGAAATCATAGTCTTGGGTGATTACAACGGGCACAATGCCGAATGGCTTGGATCTAGTACCACAGACTACGCAGAGCGATCTGTGCATAATTTTACATTAGCGTATGGTCTGTCCCAATTGGTTGAATCGCCAACGCGGCTCACGGATGTGGATAGCCACATGCCGTCCTTATTGGATCTTCTGCTGACTACACATTCCGATAGTTGCCAGGTCTCTGTCGACGCCCCTCTCGGAACGTCCGGCCATTACCTGGTCAGGAGTATAGTGCCTATCCAACGCCAACGTCGCAGACCACCAGCGACTCGCCGCGTTTGGCACTACAAGTCAGCAGATTGGGATAGGATGCGTTGGATATAGCGAAGGCCTTTGATCGTGTATGGCAACAAGGCCCTTCTTGTAAAACTTCCATCATTTGTACTTCCCGAGAGCTCATGCAAGAGGACCTCCAGCTTCCTCACTGGGCGCAGCATACAAGTCGAATCCTAAGCCCGTGAACGCTGAAATGTTCCAAGGCTGTGTGCTATGTCCCATACTGTTTCTTCTGCATATCAATGATATGTTAGACACCTCCAGCATACATTGCTATGCAGACAACAGCACGGGCGATTCCGTATACACGGGCCATGCAGGTCTCTCTCTGTATCTCTCAATCGTCGACCAGTGCCGGGAAAAACGTGTTTCTTCTATCGAGTCCTCTGTTGAGAAGGTCGTGGAATGGGGTAAATTGAACTTTGTCCAATTTAACCCCCAGAAAATTCAAGTTTGCACATTTACCACAAAGAAACCCCATTTGTCGTATCACTGCTCTTCGACAATACTTCCCTTACAGCCTCGCCTAGTATCGGAATTCTGGGTCTCGAAATCTCGAGAGATTACCTATTCCGCGGCCATCTGGAGAGCAAAGCCAAATTGGCTTCGAAGAAACTGGGCGTCATATATCTATGAAGCCCAGCCCACGATGCTCTATCGAGCATTACAATACTTCAAGCCAGCCCATATTCTAGCTAATGTGGCTATATATTATAATCAATATAGCAGTCATCAGTTGATCGCGCTCGCGAGAGGTCACTGATACGTCGTCCGCGTGGCGTCTAATAATAGCCTCCAAGATTGTAAATTTTGTTTCATGCCATATAGTGATTTCGGAGCCGCTTGCATTCCTTGTCATTAAACTGAAGGTGATGGATGAGGAAACCCTCATAAGAATGTGTAAACAGCTTTTTCGCCAGAAGAAATTCTAACGTCAAAATAGTTGTTGTTCGACGCGGTGCCTGTAAAGCGATTGAAGGTACGGAAAAACGAAGAGAAATCAAAAAAAAGATTTAGAAGACATTATTGACCTTTTAAAATATATGGATGCCTCGGATCCCGAAAAAGTTCCAATATTTGTTGCGAGAGAACTGCATAGATTGCCGCCGGTTACATATGACCATGTGGACGTTACGCGACTATTGGGAGATATAAATCTACTTCGGGAGGATCTACGAGAAATTAAAGATGAATATGTCACACAAAAACAACTCCGAGAAATCTTAGAATTGCATGACAAACCGATTGACACAATAAACAGAAAACATAGCATTCATTGAAATAAATAGTTATACAAATAGCGGACCGATGAGATTGCAACCTATCGACAGCGGGTCATTGAACTCGGGTAAGTGCAACGAGAGCGAGGAGTGCGAAAACATATCTTTGTCACCCCGAGGAATAACAGCTGATGTAATAGATACACAATGTCAAGGTCGTGTAGACAGGACGGAGATAGTAGACGAATGCGCTGTCACCGTCACACAGCCGAGCCTCGAGCCAAGCAATAAAGTGACACTACTATCGCAAGTGAAAGGCGCGTCCGCATCGAACGCTGCTGCGGCGAGCACTAGCGAAAATGGACGAGAACGCACGATGGCTGACGTATTACGTGCGAGTGCGACGGGCATTTGTAATACGGAAAGTAAACATGAAGTAGGTAATTCGGATGATGGATGGAAAACAGTACAAAGGAAGAAACCTGTGTTGAGGAATAGATTTGTTAGTGAGACAGGGCGTGCTAGTTGTGATTTAAAGTTTAGAGCGGCGTCTGTTAGTAAAGTTCCACTGTACATATCTAATGTTTGTAAATCAACTAGTGAAGACAACTAGTGAGACATTGCGGAGTACATTCTGAACAAAAAAAACAAGTGAGATGGTGATAATTAGAGAAAATGAGTTGTAAGAGGGAGAGGGATTACAACTCATTTAAACTTTATGTTTCTAGGAACAAATTACATATATTTTTAAATAGTGCAATTTGGCCCGAAGGTATTTGTTTTAGACGATTTGTAGTTTAATAAGTAGAAAGACAAAGCTCTGAGTCGAGAAATAACCTTTCTAAAGTTAAAGTAAATAAACTTAATTAAGGTAACTCATTAAAATGGATAAACAAGCCTGTAAATTGGTGAGTTTTAACTGCAAATCGTTTAAACGATCTGTGGATGGTGTCCGAGAAATTTGTTTGTTTGCTGATGTCGTGGCTCTGCAGGAGACGTGGCTCCTCCCGTGTGAACTGCCTATGCTTGGCACTGTAAGCAAGGATTTTGAATACATTGGGAAGTCTGCTATAGATCCTTTCGATGGAATCTTAATAGGCCGTACGGGGGTGTAGCTATCCTGTATCGGAGGGGCATCTTTAAGTCAGTAACGATGTTAGAATGTGGTAGCTCTAGATTATGCGCTGTAAAAGCCATGTTAAAAAATTAGGAAGCTATTATTATTTTTAGTATTTATATGCCAACGGACTCGACTGAAAATGAAGTTGAATTTACAAACTGTCGAAGTGAAATGAAGGCGGTAATTGAAAATAACGATGTGGAATCAGTTTACATGTTAGGTGACTTCAATTCTCACCCAAACCAGCCTTTTTGGAATGAGCTTTGTAGTTTTGTTCAGACCAGACATGGATATGTACAGACACTGATGTCTTAGGTATAAATTCAGATACAGTTACCTATAGGAGTGATATTAACGGTAGCCTGCGCTGGCTGGATCACTGTATAGTGACACAATCTGCTCGGCGTCCTGTTACTAAGGTAACCATTGGTCATGATGTCTATTGGTCGGATCATCTGCCACTTATCATAGAGTGTGATCTCAATTTAGTCGTCACAAAAATATTTGTAGATGACAACGTTCCAAATAAAATAATATGGGGTCATCGAACGGATGAACAGATCAATAGGTATCATGAGGAATGCAACAGTGGGTTCAGGAGTATATGTTTTCCCGAGCTTTTTGTATCGTGTGCGGGAAAAATATGTGCTGACCCGACACACAAGCAGGCACTAGACAGTTTGTATGAAGATGTAGTTGGCATCCTTTCCGTCGCCGCCACTGTAACATATGGGGATCGTAATACACGCAAAAAAGATCGTGTGGTGGGGTGGAATAAGCACGTGCGGGATGCTCACCTTGAAGCTCGATCGAAGTATCAAACCTGGTTGTTACATAGGAAAGCTAGATCTGGAAGAACTTGGGATGAGATGTGCTATTCTCGAAAAATTTTTTAAAGTAGGTTAAGGTGGTGTCAGAATCACCAAGACGAGCTAAGAATGGACATAATCGCTTCTCACAGAAAAGCTAAGGATTTTTCTAAATTTTGGAAAGCAACTAACAAACTGAATGTTCGACCGAGCTTACCGGTGAGTGTTGCGGGCTGTGCCACGCAAAAGATCACTTTAAGATCTCATTACCACTGGGGCCATCGAGGGGGGTGGTTTATGCTGAGGCGTGTTGTGACAAAGAGTTAATGCGTTTCTCTGCTAAGGAAGTTTTAGAAATAATAAACAAAATGACCAGGGGAAAATCACCTGGACATGACAGCCTCAGCATAGAACATCTGGAATAATGAAATCGCGGGCTTTCACTTACCACGGGTGTTGTCGATGTTTTACTCGCTTTGCATTAGTCACTCATATATCCCAATGAACATGATGAGAACAATAGTAGTCCCCATTGTTAAAAACAGGACGGGTGACATTTCTGACCGGTATAATTATAGACCCATATCGCTTGCTAAAATAGTTGCCAAGGTATTCGATAGTTTGATTGACCGATAGCTCAGCGCAACGCTTCAATTTCATTACGGGCAGTTTGGGTTTCGACCTGGACTTTCAACGGAAACCGCGATATTAAGCCTGAAGCAGACTGTCCAATATTATACCAGCCGAAAAACGTCGGTATACGCCTGTTTCCTTGATCTATCCAAGGCTTTCGATTTAGTGGCATACGCTGTGCTTTGGGAAAAGATGGAGAGAGCTGGCGTACAACCGGAGCTGCTTAATATTATGCGATTTTGGTACGCGAACCAGTTAAATAGTGTCAGGTGGGGAAGGGAGCTCTCTGAGCCGTACGGGTTGGAGTGCGAGGAAGCAAAAATTACGCTGTTTAAAGCCTACTGTCAAACCTACTACACGGGGGGGCTGTGGACCGACTACACTCAAAAGACACTCGACACGCTAAGGGTGCATAACAACAGTATAACAACAGTTTCAGGATGCTGCTGGGCTTGCCGCGGTTTTGTTCGGCATCAGGCATGTTTGCTGAAGCACGAACGGATGATTTCTATGCCATCATAAGGAAAAGGACGTCATCCGTCCTAGGAAGGCTGCGTTCCAGCTCAAACAGTATGCTGTATATGATAGCGGGAAAACTGGATTCGCCAATACTGCAACGATTCGTTCAAGTTCTTGTCCGATAAAAACACACTGTCTCTGATTGTTATCAAAGTTATTCTATGTTTTAATTATGTATTAAGAATAAATTATATTATATTGAGCAAATTGTAATATACTGACATAGTTTTTTAAGCCTGTTACTAACAAAATTTGGGCCTCTGTTGCCCCAATAAAGAAATTTATTATTATTATTAATATTAAATAATTTTTTATAAAATCAATGACACATTATCTACCTAATTTCAATGCAGTTTTACTACTTTATAGCTTTTACTACATGAACTCTTGAATGAATCGTAATTTAGGCATAAATCACGGTTTACGGTAAAAAATCATATCTGATGAACTAACTGTATTTTCTGTATACAAAAACGAAGTAATTAGCAAATTAGATTTATCTCTTTTTCGCTTGCGATAATTGCATTTACTATCCTTCTTTGACGTGTCATTGTAATGCAGTGTGCTATTGCAATGTTAAATAATTCATGTGTGTGTTAGTGTATCATTTTCAAACACAGAATGTTGTCTACGTAACCTATCTATACTTTTAAATATCATTGGTTTTCTTCTTACTCTTCACCAGTACTTTGTACATTCTGCGTGCCTCTGGGCCCCACGGGGTAAGTGTCTCGACACCAAACGGCACAAAGATGTAAGACTCACTGAGACCGACATATTTGCGACGTTTTCTGTCTCGGGTCGAAGCAGCCGCCCCAGCATGAAATGAAGTAACTTGGACATAAGGAGGAGCCAGAGTGTCGAAGCAAGGCCCACAATATTTTAATGAAAATACAACATTTTTTTAATTTATATTTGGTATAAGTTCTTAAAATCTCAAATAGTCGCCAATATTCTATTTATTTTACAATCTTACGACAAGTATATCTAATATATAAATATCACAGGCTATATTACTATAAATTATCCAACATGCGATGTTTGTACAAGGTTATTTTCAATATAGTTTAAACGATTATATCCGAGCCGAGTCTTTCAAATTTGTCGGCGAAATAGACCATATCCCTGTGGGATAAAGCTGAGTTTTGAAAGACAATTCGGAAGAAATTCACCAAATTACCTTGCGGTTGATAGGTGACCATCATACAACCTTCCTTTATCATTCGCTCCTTGATTTTCGGGGCAACCTTGTGCAGCCTTTCATTATAATCTGGTTCGTTCTCACAGCCCCGCAGACACCTTGGTACATACCAGAACATTACATTTGTGCATTCAGGCTTCTCTAGAACAAGACGGAAACCTTCCCGTTGATTTATATGATCACGAAAGTAGTTTGCATTGTCAAACAATTTGTCAATATGCTTCTCAAAACCGGCGCTTCCTTTTGCCTTCCACATGAACCAAAATTTGAGAACATCCGCGCGCCTTCCGCACTGTATATGTTTATCACCAGTGTCGTAAGAAGTATCGTAGAATTTATCCTTTTGGAATAGGTATTTGGCGTTTGATGAATGTCCTTCAGATAATACGTTTTTATGCTTTGTTAGGAATGTTGAGCATTGCTGTGGAGCTGCAAGCAATTTGTGAGGGTTCCACGTAACTGAGTCGGCCCTGAAATAAGATTAAGTTACGATATGATCATAAAATTACTTCAACATTTAAAACGGAAATTGTTCGGAGTGAGGTAATCAGTGTTCGGTCATTATTATTAATTAAAGCCGTGTTTACTTTGTTCATACCTAGTTTAATTAATTCCGGTTGAAAATAAGTATTTCTCCAAAGTAAAACGAAAATTGTGTACCTTTTTACCTTTTATGAAAATGTTGAGAAAAATTGTAACGTTCAATGTTAATTTAATCACTGTTTCATTATTAATATAATTTACGCAATGTTAAAATGAGTTGCTATACCTACTTAGTGTTTTATTTGCGGTTTGCAATTTCAAATACCCTATCCTCTACAAATCTGCATTAGCTGTTCATGTTGGAAGCCCATTACTTGAATTGATTTACGAACACATGGTCAGGTAATTTTCGAGAATTCCCAGTGAGTTCCTCTTTTCACTGACTCAACAATTTTAGTTTAGCTGTCAGTAAAAACCTATATATTTAAGCCTTGAATACAACCAGATTGTAAAAGATGAAACAAAAGGAAAAGCAGACTGGAAGAATGTTTTTTTTATAGAAAAGAAGGAAAAAGAGCGTACGGGTCATCTGGTGTTAAGTGATCATATACAAAGCAGCACCAGAGGAATCTCAGGAACGTTGTCGGCCTTTAAGGAAGGTGTACGCGTGTGTTTTGAAGGTAACCATGTCGTATCATCCCGGAAACACCCGAATTCCACAGCTTTGTGGTATGCTGAAGAAAGTTCTTTGAAAACTGCACTGCGGAGGAACGCCACAAATCCAGATGGTGGGGATGATATCCTAATTTGTAGCGTGTCTTGCGAAGGTGGAATTCGGCGGCAGGAATAAGGTTATACAAGTCAGGTCTTCTCGTGGTATGTGATCACAACCCATACTTTCTTGTTACACCTTTAATATTATAAATCTTCGATTAAAGGTACATAATATGAATTCGAAATCCAAAAACACATTGGAACTTGGTGGGCTGTAAACGACGCGAAGAACGAAGCAACGATTCTACCTGTTGCGCCACTGACGCTTAACTTACAATTTGCCATTCGAATCAAATCAAATCAAACCAGTTCATTCACGTAGGTCACGGAAATGACACTTATGAATGTCAAAAAAATAAATAAAATATTTTTCTTATTGAATCTACCGCTACTTCGTAAAGGGTTGAGCTAATGAGAAGAAGTAGCAAGAAACTCATTGCCACTCTTTTATATCAAGATTTGCATTTAAGTACATCGATTTACAAATAATTTCAAATTACAATATAATATGTAAAATGTAAAATGATGCAACAGACACACTCAAACGTCAAATAGTCAATGTCTTACACGGGTAAGTCAAAAAAATAAATATAAATTAATACAACAGTTATTGAGTAGGTACAGTAGCTGCATCATCCACATACACCATAAATAAATAAAGGTATTCTGTGAGCATTTTATAAGGGATTATAAATAAATAAATATGTATATATCCATATATATATATATACAAAATAACTTTTAAGAATCTGAAACCGAGTCTCCGGCAACAGGATCATCCTGCCACCACAAGCAGCGCCCGTTCACACGCATGACGCATGAGCCAGCCATCGCCTCCCTCAACCATATTTTAGGGAAGGGGACGACCCGTCCCATGTCGCCGCCACAAGCAGTGACTACGAGAACGAAATTCATATGATAATAAAATTCGTATGACAAAACTAGTTTTATGCCTCTAGAGGCAAAACGCTCTAAGCGTATATTAGGAGACATCATCGACATAAAATTGAAAGCCTTTCCTTAGACTGGTCATCCAATGTTCAACTTGGACTTTTTAAATTATGAAACTCCTAAACACACCTACCTGAATGTCATTTGTAAAGGAACGATAAGCTTGACTTCAACCAGCAATTCATCCCAGATTATCTTTTTTGCTGTATTTGGCAAATCCACCCCAAAGATTGCTATGCAGTACGCATAAAAAATTGGACTTGAGTCTAATATAAGGTTGAGATCAGGCGTCAAGGTTACCAATAATTAGAATATTGAGGCTTCGAAAAGTCGGAGTCAATTCGAATTGAGCCAGTTTCGCGCTAACTATACACGTTTGTAGAATGTTGACGTTAAACTTGACAAGGTAAGTCTTCATATACCGAACGGTTCGGTAAGTAAATAAAAAAAGTGATTCAGATGTGTTTAATTCACACCTCAAGCGAAGCGACGCTTTTTCAATTAATATGAGCGTTCAATTCAATGTCGTTTAATAATTATTTACAAAAAACTAAGATACGACTGGACATGGATTACACTCGTAACAATATTGATGACAAACTTGACAATTATACTGACAGTTATTTAATTATGATGGACTTTGCAAGTTTAGATTTTATGTTTTTTTGTCAGAATACTATACTTTTAACTTGGATCTCCTTAATTCTATTCAAATTATCCATTTTTAAATACCACCCACATAGATAGTAGTGACATATTCTACGGCCTTCAAGAAATACAAGAGCTGTGGCACATAACGAGAATTTTTTTTATGAAATTGGGACTATGAGGACCAACTTTTGGATTTACCAAACTCTTTAACCTAATTTTTTTTGAATTTATATTGAACCCTCAAGATATCAGATTTACTTACAATTCTATACCGTTCAGCAGATGCTTATGTTTCCTCGACATCAGCGCTCCGCCTCCCCAAGCTGCATCTACATGCAGCCATAACCCATACTTCTTGCATAAACTAGAAATGGCGACCAAAGGATCAAACGCGCCAAATACCGTAGTTCCAGAGGTAGCAGTCACCATAAATGGAGTCGCTCCCTTCTCATAAGCTTCATTGATCTTCTTCTCCAGATCTGTTACGTCAATTTTACCCAATGTGTCAGTTTTGACATCGACACAGTTGTCACTGCCGATACCCATAAATGAGGCCAATTTTCGTGTTGAGTAATGGGCTAGTTTGGATGTGAAGATGACCAGCTGTGGAATCACGTAAACACCTTTGCTCTGTAAAAAAAAATATTTATGTTAAATAAATTATGTATTATAAATATTTATGATAAACAAATTATATAAAATAAAATGAAAAATAAAATAATTGCGTAACGGAAGTGGCAGTGGACAGGGTACATAGCTCGACAGACAGTGGTCGGCCGGTGGGGCAGAAAAGTCCTCGAATGGCGACCACGTACCGGAAGACGCAGTGTTGGTAGGCCGCCCCACAAGATGGACCGACGATCTGGTCAACATTGTCGGTCTTGTATGTATTTTGTAACCAAAACTTATGAACGAAGCGGGAATCGGAAATCAAATCAATCGAACAATCATACCAACTTAGTCAGCCATTCGAGTGAAGCATGGATAAATCTTTGTATATCTTGTTCAACTCTCAGGTTGTAGTGGAGAGGTCGCGGGTTCCGCATCATTCATAAGTTTTGATTACAAATGTAATTTGTATAATTAATCCGAGAAGTGAGGGTTATCACTTTAAGATAACAAATAGTTTCTATTTAAGTGGATAAAAAGTAACTGTAGAAAGCGGTAAAATGAATAATGTTTTGACTACATATATTATACAGGTTGATACAAAACTACCCGTAAAGCCGAATGGAGGTTAAATGGGGCCTTATAACGAGTCCATTCACAATGTTTAAGAACCGTAGTAACGCTGTATAACATACTCCAAAAAAATATTATTATTTTCACTGATGTGCAAACCCAATGTACCTACATTTCTACCTAATTTGCGGAACGACAAAAATTTTAAAAGACCTAACCTAACGAAACAACCTAAACGAACACTTACTTTTTCATAATAAACGTCAAATTTAGTATACACATAATATCTTGCATCTTACTTACTTACTTACTTACTTAATAAGGGGTATTAAAACACGAATGTGGGTTTATCACAGGTCGAAGCCGAGTGTGATAATAGCATCATGTAAGTGTTTTAATACCTAATTATCAACAACTGTTGATAATTAGGTATTAAAACTGCATACAAGACTTTATCTACACCCAGAATATAAATCCTCTATAAAAAATTCTGAAACAGTTATCTTACCGATAATATTAAAAAAGCCAGTCCTTGTAACCATAATATCATCCAAAGGAGTGTTATTATGAAAATGTATGATATAATGTTGTACTGAATTTCATTACAACACTTGTTTGGATGATGTAATGGTTATAAGAACATTGGGTGTTTTAATGTTGGCAGTAAGCTAACTATCTTAGAAACTTTAAAGCATGGTTGTAAATAAAAGCATAAAATTATTGGAATAAAATAATACTAATTACCGCAATAGTGCTTATCTAAGCAAGGTTGCAAAATAATAACCAATATCTTGGACTATATACGTAAAGGGATGTTATAAGATTCACGTAACGAGCAAGGATTTTACTGAAACTTTTGGTTTCGGAATCCATATAAATTATAGAACTTGTTGGAAGTAATCTTTGAAACGAAACAATTATTATAACTACGAGTACGAGATTATAGGTGAAGGTGAACAATACACTGGTCAGCGACACAGACACAGACATTAAAATTATAGTTTCGTTTAGAGTAAGTAACACGATATGACTGTTATGTTGCATTAAGATAATAATTGCATTGAAATGAGTCTGTCTACTTCTTCGCTTCGTCTAAGGAGTCTACTTATCTACTTCGTCTTCTAAGGAGAATTGTGATTTTATGAACATGAACATGCTTGGATCTTGAAATATTTTTAGTTGTCTATTTTTTTCTTAGAAATCAAAAATATGTATGAAATATAAAAAGAATCACAAAAAAATTACCTTGACTTCAGGATATTGATGATATCTTGCACAGCTGATTGCATATCCGTTAGCGATAGACCCTCCAGGACAGAATATCCCATCACCTTCACCGTCCGACCACCCAATGATTCTTCTCATCTCGCACAAGATTTCCTCTTCCATTAGAGTGAAGACAGGTGCCACTTCGAATGTATAAACGCTGGGATTCAAAGCATCTGTCAACCACTGACCGATCAGCCCGTAAGGGTCCACGGATGAAAACAACTGATTTACGAAGTATGGATGTGCCGTATTTACTGAATAGCGAGCAATCTAAAAAAAGTTTGTTAAGTCTTATAATTAAGTCTCCCTTCCGTCATGCACTTGATCGAATTGTACAATCTAACAGAAATATTTTATCTTACTCTCAATAAACTTAAATACAATTTTTTTATTTTTTTTTTAATTATATGACACCGCTTTTGTAAGATTGTCTTGGGTTCTCGCAAAGGGGAGGCCCTAAGTTGCTACCTTTTCCGGCTATTTGGCAGTGTCCTGCATAAGACCCCACTTAGTTTTCTTTATTTCATCTTCCCACCTAATTAAAAATCCTAAAAAGGAGGACAAACAAGCTTACGTGTCACCTGGTGTTAAGTGTAAACGCGTGTAATTGTAACTTTGTTTTTACATAAGATTTTTGCGTAAAAGTAACATTCTTATTAGAAATATAGAAATAGAAACACTTTATTGAGAGTAAAACACACACCTTCAATTTACAGAATAAATCTTAAAGTAATAAAAAATTAAATTAAATGTAACAAAAATTATTAAAATATAAACAAAAGCAAAATATTAAATAACTGTGCGGCGCGTGATTCCCTGCTAAAAGGAGCTGACTCAGTATATTGTTGGTCAGTGTAGAAGACACCAACACAACACTGGTTTTCAGCAGCCCCTCGTGACATTTGGAGTAAACAGCTCAAAAAAAATCAAAAAATCAAAATCAAATCAAAAATTTATTTATTTAGCATTTTAGTAAATAGTATTTGTAG